>JAOXYD010209493.1:0-20515 GCA_028565735.1 Pinacopodium congolense
TGTAAAGGTTACTCTTTACCTTGAAAAAGATTGTAATTGATTTGATTGATATAGAATCATCCAACAAGTAGTTGGAAAGGAGACGTAGCCTATCTTTGGGGTAGGTGACCTTCCTCAAAAAATTGCCTTGCGTCTTTCTCTATACTCTCTCATTGCATTTACTTTGACATTTGCACTAATATTCCATATTATGTTGAATATTGGTTTAATGATTGCATTTAGTTTTCCAATTGAATTAGGTGGCTAGTTTTGAGTTTGCACAAAGTTTTTAATATCCAATTCACCCCCCTCTTGGGTGCCATAGGACTTACAGAATTAATTTTACAAAGAGAATCTAGGGGGATGAAACTACAATAAGAAGTAAATAAGGTAATTAACTTAAAAGTTCTTATAAAAGAATATAGGAGAACGGAAGTAGAATAAGAGAGGGTAGTAAAAATTCTAAGTTTCTCTTAACCTGTCCCTTCTTATTTTTCTTGAGAAAAAAGATCTTTGATGGGCTTGGTTGGAATCTAATAAGTTGAATTTGAGCTATAAAAACCTTATGGATTGAACTTTCGGATGTTACACAAACTACTTCCTACACCTACTTTATTTATTTTAAGAGGTAGTGTAGATATTTAATTTTGTTATGACTAGTTATAACAGCTAAAGGAGGATCATGAAATTGAATTCCTTTTTCAATGGTGAGTTTCTTTTAACTTTATTGGCTCTTATTTTCTCCTTTTGAGAAGGGTGCTAATTGTTAGCTGCCAAAGTTGTGGATAGAGTTGGAATTTCATCTAAAACATACATTTTAATAATAAAGTTAATACAAATTTAAAGAAAGTATTTAGAGAAAGATGCTTTATTTTTTGGTCCAAAGTAATTTTTCTTTTATATAAATATGTTGGGGTATAGAGGTGAATTCATACTCTATTGTGACGAAGACATGATATGAATAATAAGGTATCATTATATTTATCCATACTTTTCTGAAGAGTTTGTGAGTATTTTGGTATAGAAATTTCAAAATTTACTACTTGATTACTTATTAGAAAATTATTATATCTGACAAAACTCAAGGACTTATGTATCATATACTATAAGTCATTTTCTCAATTCATTAATAACTCAATTACAAATCATTTAAGTGTAATGCATAGGACATTAAAATATTTGAAAATTAATTTAAGTTAAACTTGATTTTATTTTAAATGAATCGGGCAACTTTACATGGTTTAAGTAATCAAATAATGTTAATTATTCTTAAAAACAATCTTTGTAATGGGGTTTTTTTTTCTTTTTTCTTTAGAATGCATTAATCTTTAAGTGATCTAGAAGAAAATTTATTATATCAAGATCTTCTTAAGAAGCTGCATGAGTTTGTAATAGTCTCTATCAAATAAGAAGATTATAATTTGTACAACATACTAAAAATATTTTTATTGGAAAATAAAGGGTGCTTACAAAAGTGAAATTTAACTAGCATATTGCTAAAAGTATACAATACCGAAAAATATTTGCAATAATAGAAACTAATTAAATAAATGAATTTGAGTTTATGATTAACCTAACTCAAAGTAAAACAGAATATTAACAGGAGAAAATGTCATTTTATTAATTACTAAGATGAGATATCAAGAATTGCTCATGCTCTTACAAGATTGCATACCATTTCACAAAACATTGCTAAAAGTATATTAATTAAACTAGATAAACTAGAACTAGAGAAAAAAAAAATTGAGTAAAAGGTAGTAAGGAAAAGGGATTGTTAAGAGGAGAGGAGAATTAGAAAAAAAGAGAGTTGTTTAGAAGAAAATTTTGTATTTCACTTGAATAATTTTAGCTTAAGTAAAAAGAAGTATTTATAAGTATAAAAAATGACCTTTAAAATCTAAGTACATGAAACCCTTAATGGACCCAATAAATAAACCATAGATAAACCTATTTAAACCAATAAATAAATATAATTAAACACCTAACAATGAATTTGAACATTTATGTATCTAGACCTTAATAATTTAATCTAGATATAATTTTAAATTGACTTTTAACACTCTTACTTAATTTAAAATTTTCGCCCATGCTCCAAGTCTTATTCTCAAATGTTGAAAAACCCTAAATTTGTGTGATTTCGTAAAAATGTCTATAACTTGATCATTAATCGTTATATGTTTGCCCTCTACTCCATGCTTTGGCTTGTAGCCTTTAACAACAGGCCTTGATTTATATTTCTTTACATCTTTATTTGCATTTTTTTAATCTTATAAACCCATTTTATTCCAATAGCTTTATGGCCCTCAAGGAGAGTTGATAATTTCCGAGTGTTATTTTTCTATTGCCTTGATTTTCTCCTCCATGACTTGTCTCTATCTTATATCCTTTATGACCTCCATAAAATTTAAAGACTTACTATCTATAAGAAGATAAAATACGTTACTCACATCAAAATTAGTGATTTGTTCTATTTGTTCATAGATATCGTAAATACTCCTCGTTTTTTAGGTCCCATCACTTAAAGTTTTTCCATGCATTGATGACGAAGGATAAGGAGGTGTAGTCAGAGGAGTTGGAGTTATCTCTTGAAAATTGGTTGTGGTTTTTTGCTTCTCATGTTCAAATTCATAGGTGTTTTCTTCTCATATCTCCCAATTCCATGTTACTTCTTCATCAAATTCAACATCTCTCTTATAATAATCCTTCCATTTTTTTTATTATACAACTGGTAGCCTTTAGAATTTTGATCATAACCAATGAATGCATACTTAATACTACAATCATCAAGTTTGGATCTTTCTTATTATAGCACATGAGCATATGCAATTCTTCTAAAAATTTGAAAGTGAGCAACACTAGACTTCAATTCATTCCACGTCTGCTACGGTTTATGGTCTTTCACATTTCTCGTTGGAACTCAATTTAACAAAGACTACAGAAGAAATAGCTTCTACTCAAAATTCTTTAGACATATTTTTAGCCTTTAACATATATCGAGTCATGTTAAAAATAGTTCTGTTCTTCTTCCTAGTTATTCTATATTATTAGGGCAATCTTGGGACTGTTAGAGAACAACGAATTCTATTTAACTCATGGAACTCCTTAGATGTTAACTCTCCTCTTATATCAGACCTTAAAGCTTTAATTGTATATTCATTCTCCACAAGTGCCTTAAAATTTTTAAATGTTTCAAATGCCTTTGATTTCTACTGCAAAAAATAGATTTAAGTCTTTTTACTATAATCATCAATAAAAAGTAAGAACTATATACTTTTAACTAGTAATAATGGCTTAATTGGTCTACACACGTCGGTATGAATAAGTTGAAGTGGTTTAATTCCTTTTGCCATTGCTTCTTTTAAAAAACACCTTCTTGAATGCTTGCTATAAACATGTTTCATAAAAATGATGTGATGGTTGATGAAAGGCATTCCTCTTACCATGTATTTATCTCCAAAAACTTTGAGTGCACTAAAATTCAAGTGTTCGAATCTCATATATCAATGACAGGCTTCATCTCTCACATCCAACTTTAAACACATTGTTTCAATTTTCTTGATATTTAACATGAACATTTTATTCTTTGACATAAATACCTTAGCAATTAGTTGACATGTTGATCTTTAAACCAAAGACAATAATCTTTTATTTGGATTTCATATCCCTTTTCAAGGAGCTGTCCCAAATTTAAAATATTACTTTTCAACTTGGGCACATATTAGACATTAGTTTCATCTCTTGAAGAAATTAAAATGGCACCTTTTCCAAGAATTTGGTTCTTTGAAGAATCTCTCAAAGGAACATTGCCTTCCACTTTTTCATTAAGCTCCACAAATTTACTTTCATCTCTACACATGTGATTGCTTACTCTATTATCTAAGAACCATGAACTTTCATTCTTTCTCGTATTATCTTTAAATGTTAGAAATAAAGTAGGCTCTTCTACTCCTTACTTGTGATCAATAATATTGACTAGCTCCTCAATATAATTAGGTAAAGCATATCATTCTCTAAAATAATGCTCAAATTTATGACAACTTGTAACACTCAACATTAGACTTATCATACCTCCTCTCATTTTATCTATAACCTCCTCTTCATCTTCCTCTTCCTATTGATTTTTCTTGACCCTTGTATAAGTGATTGTTTCTATCATTATTGTTGACATTATTATAATCTCTGTTACCTCTTCCTCCTTGTCCTCGACTTTGACCATGTCCTTCTCTTCTTCCTCTTTGACTACTTTTTCCATCATCATCTTTTTTAAAAAGTAATCCGAAATTGATTCAAATTCCTTCATACACAAAGATTTAAAATCACCTCTCAATAATTGGAGTCGAATCTTTTTCACATTATCAATTCTTTGAAAGAAACTTTGCAAAATCTCCCATACTTCCTTTGCCATGATTGTGTGGGCTGCCTTCTCAAATAGTGAATTATTTAAACATTGATGGATGAGGGTAAGGGTTTATTGATCCTTTTTCTTTATCTTTGTCAAAGCATTCTTCTCATTTTAAGATAAGTCGGCTTCACTTTGAAATTATATAAAACCTTTCTCTACAATCTCCTACACATCTTGTGAGCTAAGCATAGCTTTCATGTGAAGAAGTTACTTTTTTTTTTTTTTGGTGAAGCGAGAAAATTAGAATGAGTATACTCCACTATTATTTACCATTTCTCAAAGAACATGTTTCTGATACTACTTTATTAAGAGGAGAATAGGATTTTAAAGAAGAGAATTATTTAGGAGAAAAAGTTATATTTCACTTTCATGATTTTAGTTTAAATACAAAGAGATATTTATAAGTACAAAGAATGACCTTTAGAATCTAAATACATAAACCCTTTAATGAATTCAATAAATAAACCATACATAAATCATATTTAAACCAATACATAAACATAATTAAACACTTAACAACAAATTTAAATATTCATGTATTTAAACCTTGACAATTTAACCTAGAAATAATTTTAAATTAACTCTCAACAGGGATGTGAGTGCTCATAACTAAATATATAGAAGGAAGCCGTAAATGGACAGAAATGTGTCGATCAATTAATTCTTGGTGTTCATGTTTCGTTTGACAGCTTCCGCATTTTCCTTGATAAATTCCTTGGACTCCTCAGCTTTGCCTGTTACAGAGTCCTTGATTCTTTCTGTAGTATCTCTAACTGTTCCCCAAGCATCCTGCACCGTTTGCTTTGCCTTCTCTGTAAGGTCTTGTGCTGCCCTTGACACCTGTCCTGCAGCGTTTTTGGTTTTCAGCTTTACCTGCAATTCGAATTACCATATTCATATGTGCTACTCCAAAGTTGATACATATGAATATATGCTTATTAAAGGAATCCGACATGACTGAAATATCATCAAGAGCTACAGAAGATTCGGAGCGATTATGTAGGGTAGTAGTCATGCAAGAATAATGCTATATATTACATCTTCGGCAGCAGAAGTAGCCTTGCTTTTCACTTCTTCGCCAACTTTCTTTGCCTCCTTAGCTGCTTGTTTTGGTGATTCAAATTGCATTGAAGCCTGATTATTTCGCGAGGTTTCCTGCAACGCCGATACAGTCTCATTTATTAGGTATATGTATATGCAGAACCATTAACGCGTTTCACCGCCAACTTATATTCAACTAGAAAAATTAGAACTTTATTTGTGAACTGATCTAATGAGAGATACATACGTGAAATTGCCTTGTCGTCAGGGGAACAAAAACCATAGAGCTCCACGGGCTTCTAACAAGTGCAGCACTGACTCTGCCATACGTGGGTAGGATAGTTGTAAAAGGTAAGCTTGCCATATTAGAGATTATGTGATCGGATTTAACGATCAGGCCAAGTTTGTGAGAAAACGGCTTCTAAATTTGGAGTTCGGACTTATAATTCCTTTCATTCCTTTATCGGATTTTATATTGAGGTAAGAAAGTGAGGTAATGCCAAATGGATCGAGTTCAGATGCTATGACATGAACTTTGTTATTTCATATCCAATGAGTGGCTGTAAATTCTCGTCAGCTCTTTAGCAATTAGGACCCGGTATTGTAGCTAGGTTTGATGAAAAACAATACCAGTCTACAAATCATCCCATGTTTCTAATACTTACCGTATTAATTGCTGGTTCCAATTTTCTTTTTTTCTTATCTACTTTCTATCAATAACAGCAATGCCATTTCATTAAATGGATGGAGAACGAATGGAAATCAAACAAACGATGTCACAAGTTCACCTCTTCAACGTAGGAAATCGAATCTAGTTAAGAGGAGCAGGACAAGCAACGAATTTTAGGATCTTGTGACCAAAGGCCACTGAAATCAAAGTTACTTTAAAAATATTTTTATCCCATAATTAAGAACTAGGATATGCCAAAATTAACAAAGAGCAATTGAGAGACTTCTTTTAACCCATCAGAAAACGTAAGTATCCATATAACATTCATTTTTATTAAAAAAAAAAAACAGAGAGATGAACTTATATGCGAGTGTTATCCCATACTTTGGCTATTTCTTGTTAAACTGAGGAATCTTATAGGAAACAGGTCCCGAATGAATTTACTCATTTGGTAGCTTTCCCATAAGAACGAAAATCGGGAATTTCCTTTTATTTTCTGAAGTATAACTTTCATATACACTTCAGACAGTATCTCGTTTCTTATTTATACAGCATACAGTCCATTAAATCTGCTAACAAGACTAATTACATGTGAAATAACTGGCTAACCACTAACAAACTGTTTCCCCAATTCAATTTTCGTTCTAGCTAACAAACATTCTAATTGTTTGCTCAAAAGCAATAATAATGCTTTCAATTCCATATGCTAGGAAGTTCCTCCAGTCATTATCTTCTAGATAAACCAGCCACAAAAGGAAGAAAAACTCATTTGCGTCCACCGCTACCAAATGCATAATCCCGAGAAATTACATGAAATCACTACGGCAAAAATGACTTTAAACAACGATAAATTTGCAATAACTTTAAAAAGTGTTGTTATAAGTTATTATAATGCAATAATTTTTAAAGTGTTGCCTTTGATAATATAAAAACGCAATGATAATAATAATTTGTTGTTATAAATTGAAAAGGCAACAGAATTAAAAAAAGTGTTACTTTAAAATTTTAAATAAGCAACAGTTAAAACTGTTGCTAATTAAAATAGTTTTAAGCAACAATCAAAGTATTGCCATATTTAGATTGCATATTTAATATTTTATTTTTAAATTTAATTTTAGAATATTTTTAATATAAGATATTTGATATTTTCAAATATATTTACAAGTTTAGAATTTTCTTATTTAAAAGTTTATAAGATTTTAGAAATTTAACATTTAAAAAATATTTTTAGAATTAATTAAAAATTAGAAATTATCATGAGAAATAATTTAGTTAATTTTAACAAATCTTTTAAGAAATAATAATTATATATGCTTATTATCCAGCAATAATATAATCAAACTCTATTTTAAATATGACCTTAACTAAGATATAATAATTTTATTTACTAATTTCAAAAAATTATCTAATAGAATATTTATAAGATAATAATAATTAATTTTAATAAAAATCTTATCTAATAAAAATATGACAATATCTTTAAACATAAAATTTCTTTATTAAAAATAATTTATATTTTTATTATTAATTCTCCACATATTAATTAGAAAATGGTTAAAAAAATTATAGAAGTTTTCCTTCCTAGGCTTTATCATTTGAACCATCGAGAGACTTAGATACAACTTCTTTCTCTTTCATTAGGTGGCATGAGCCAAAATCCCTAATGGGGATGAGCCAATCTCCTGTACTTTCGAGAGGTAACAAGGGGTTCTCTAGAAGTATCTGTTGCTACTAGTTGATCAGGAGCCAGCAATTAATTCCTCTCAAGTAACAATATGCTTCATGATTAAAATAAGTTGCCTAATAATAGTTGATAAGACTGTAACCTTTATTTTCATTTCCCCTTGAGAATCCGTTCTTCGTCATCTATTTGGAGTTTCAGTATGACCAGGAAGAAACCAATTCTGTTCACTAACCTTAATTTGAGGCTTCTCGCTAGATGTACAATCCTCATCTGGTTTTTCCACCATCTTCCTGTTAGGTAAGTTCTCTAATCCCTGAGACAATTCGTCCTTATTATTGGTGTTTACATGTTTTCTTTTTATTTCAAATTGAGCTTATGATCTTCAATATTGTAAGAAGACATGTTGAATAAATGAATAAATGAATGTAAGGAGCATTCTTTTCACAATTTCAGAGTAATCTATGCTATTATATGTAGTTGCTAATGAAATGATAAATTGTTACTTTTGCTATCAGATATCGTTGCCTAAAAAAGTTAAATTGTTGCCTTATAAACATTCAAACTGTTGCTATATCTTATAATTGTTATTGCTATAGTTTAAAACTATTTTGTTGCCTTAGTAAGAACTTAAAGCAACACTATTATTTGTGTTGCATAATCAATAAATTCTATTACTTTATACTTATAACAGCACCACTTTAGATGAAGCCAAGAAATATGTTGCATTAGAGATAAAGCAATAATAATTATACTTTTAGCAATATTTTTTATGTGTTGCCTAAAGCTATTTATGCCATAGTGAATTATAGATTCCAAATAAGTTGACATTATATATCTTTTTTATGATGATGTGAGAATCGACAATATACCATTTGTGTTTCGACATATGTGGTAAAATATTTAGTCTACTAAATTTTTTTATATTTTAAAAATCTCATAGCAAGTTTGTATATTCTGAAAAAAAATCAAAATTAATCATTATATTAAAATTTTCTTAATTGTTATTGATTTGACAATTTAAGACAGTAAACAATTAGGTCATAAGAAAAATAAACATTTATGTCAAAAGGAGTAATGAGATAACAAATTTTACTATGTTTCAAACAAATTAATTTGTTATCTTATCATACTTTCTATAAGCCTTATACTATAAAAAAGATGGTGAATTTGACATTTAAAAATTTCTTAAATAATTTAAATAACACAAGCTAATTTTAATTAAATGAAATCTCTAACCAAAATTCATCCTCAATGAAAAGATATGATTGTGCCAAATTGATCAAATTCAATCAATATTAAAACAAACACAATTGTGAAAAAAATAAAGAGATAAGAAAAGAGATAAACACACAAATTTCTAGAGGTTCGTCTACCATAAAGATAGACTACATTTTCTCTTTAACTACTTATTAGAAATTTCATTACAAACTAATCTTACTTTAAATGGGTGAAGAGTAACCCTTTACAATCTTCCTTTTCACAAAGAGGATGAAAAGTAACTTTTTACAATTTTACTTTAAGGTTAAAGAGTAACCCATTTCAATCTTATTTCAAGGATTAAGTATAACCTAATAATCTTATTCACATGGATCAAGAGGAACCCATACAATAATCTTGAATTATAAAGGTCAAGAGGAACCTAATACAATATTCCTCATGTATGTAAAGAGTAACCTTTATAACAAACTAAATTTACTAACTTAGGACTTAAGGCCCCTTAACTTAAGGCTTGTTTTGAATCATTTTTCTTATTTTGATTTCTTGTTATTTTAAACAAATATCGAAACAAAAAACAAAAAAACAACATACTAATACAAAACATTAAAAAAAACAACACAAAAATTAAAAAAATAGACAAAAATTAATACAAAACACAAAAACCACAACTAAAAATAATACCAAACATTCCCTTAGGTTACCTAAGCCTTAATTCAAGTTTATATAGCTTTTCAAAAACTTGATTAAAATCAATGCAAGATAAGGGCTTAAATGCAATCAATGCAATGCTTATGCCTTATGCATTCCTTAATACTTATACATGGTATAAATCAATCCAAATCACATACAATAATCACAATTAATAAAATCTTTTTTTCCACAAGTCAAGATGAATCTATCAACACTATTTTAAATGGAAAATAGGAGCCTTAAACACAATCAACAATTAATATAGACATATCCCCAAATTAAGTAACCAAAAGCACACCTTATATGGTGTTTCAATGAAGCTCATGTAATAAAATCAATTTTAAAATTTATAAAGAAAAATAAATAATATGGAAATTCTCCTAACACCTCAATAGATCATAAACATACAAATTTATGCAACTAAAACAAAATTACAACATTAAATAATTAGATTCAATCAATATAAACATAAACTATCAAGATATGAATCTATGTTCCAACATATAAAATACACGAATTTAACCAATCAAATGATATAAGATAAATGCAATGAACCTACTAGAACCTTAATCAAAAACTTAAAAACATATCGTAATAATAAAAACAAATTTGAAGCATAAAATAGAAGGTTTAAATCAAGAACAAATCATAAACATGCAAAACTATCAAAATCTGAGTTATTAAAGTTTCAGCACCATAAATAGACACTTCTTACCTTCTAAAGACCTAAAATTAACACAATAAACATGCTAGAAGGTAAAAACAAAAAACAAACAAAATGAACAACATATGGGAACAATTTTGAAACATAAATAGAATTTAAACAACCAAAGATAAGTATAAATGTTAAAATATGCAATTTTGGATAACTATGATGTTAATGGCTTCAAATGCTTATAAGTGATGAAATAATCATAAAATAATTCAATTATAAGATCAATGAAATCCTTAGGACGTAAATAAACAAAATATAAAAATTTTTAAGCACTTGAAATGAATTTAAAACATGAAATATCAAATTGAATGATGATAACTCAAATCAGAATAGACTTGAGTTATGTAAAAAAAAAGAGCTTAAACTAAACAAATTTCAACTTTAAAATTGAAAATGAATAATCAAAACAATCTTAACCAACCAAACAAACAAACAAAAAATAATTTCACACTTCTAGAAACAAGAATGGATCAAGCATAAAAAATAAAAAGAGAGAAGAACCAATGAAGAACAAAATTGGACAACTTTGAGATTTTTGAGAAGTTGAGCTTGTAAATTTGTTTTAAGAGCATAAAAAATTTATATAAATGTTTAGGAATTATATTTATAGTGTTAGGAGGATTATGGAGTCATAATAATAGAAAATAGACGCTATGATTGAGAGCAGTGACCAAAAACTAAAGTTATACAATCTACAAAACTAGTCGTTACACTACTAAGCATTATACATCAATTGATCGAACTATTGTACATAGGTCAACCGACTATAGATCAACTGAATCCTAAGACATTGTTCGACCTAATCTTACAAACATATATCTTTTTCAAGTTTAATTCAATTTAAACAAGTTATACCTCATTCCCTAAGTAAAATGTGATACCAATACATGTAGATTAAGATCAAAAACATGAAATGCCTTTGTTATCAAAATTTTTCATTCTTAACCAAATTTAAAACTTTTCAAACATTTCCTAAATCTTCTATAAACCAAAATTGACATCACAATTATATTCAAACAAATTTAAATACACATTGTTGAACCAAGGTGGTTCTAATCATGTGTTTTGATGATGAAAAAACATTATTCTTACTAATGTTTAAGTCTTTGATGTTTATAAGATAGGTAAATGCTTAAAGTGTAAGAGCATATATGTGGAGACTAAGGTAGAAGAGCCATCTTGAAGATAATGAAGAGCTCAAACATTATACGATCAAAAGCTTAGATGTCATGGAACAAATGATAAAGACCAAGTGATGATCAATCTTGAAGATCAAGAGAATGAAGATCAAGTAGTTTAGAAAGAGTTTAAGAAAATGGCTTAAAGTGTAAGTGTCCTAAACTTGATCTTAATCAATGCTTGAAAAGAGCTCTCACATTTGCATGATCATTTGTATATAGACATATAGGAGTTGAATTGTGGTCTTAGTGATTAACTTGATTTGATTATGGCCTTGGAATATTAGGAATTGAATTAGGTGAAATATAGGCAAATTGTTAATGTGTTTATGCAACATGAATTGGTTTAATGTGTTTGATGTGTTTAAGTTAATTGAATTGTTGCTTGAAGCTGTTTATATATGTCTGAATGTGTTTGAACATCTTTGTGTTATGAATTTTGGGTTTATGGAAGGTTTATGAATTGATTGAAAAGGTTTTCAAGATGGTTTTAATGAAAGTTTTTATAATCAAGGAAATTCTTATGTTGTGAATTGATTAAATTGTTTTGATGATTTAATCAGCCTTGAATTATGCTTTAAAACTTGTTTAATGTTAGGAATTTGTTTGGAAATTTTTGGAGTTAGTTTGAAGTGTTTTTCATGTTTTTCTAGACATAAAACGGTGGGTTGCTCATCCTTAAACGGCGGGCTGCAAGGGTGCCGTTATACCCTATTTTCCAGAAGCTATCAACGACGGGTTGTTCTTGAAACAACGTCGCCGTTGATGGTCGCAGAGGGTACCGTTGATGAGTCAGACTCTAACGACTAGTTTCCCTTTCAGAACTTAACAACTTTTTAAACCTCCAAAACGGCTAGTTTTTGTTCCTATCAACTTCAAACCCCTCTCAACTATATATATAACATTCCCAAACTGTTCTAATAAGTTTAGATGCTCTTAAAACAACATTACAAAGATCAAATTCGTATACTCTCAAAGCTTTATTTATTTTCTGTACAGTCTTTACTCAATTCGCATTTTGTTGTTTTAAATCAGTTTTCTATGTAGCAAAATTTGTGTTTTCTATTAGTTAACATCGAGGCAAATCCTATAAAGCTTTCCATTGATTTTTTCATTCATTAAATCATTTGTTTCAAGCTTTCAAAAATAAATATACCAAAATTGTCTCTATTTTGGTTAAACGTTTCTGAACTTCTGTGTTCTTCATCTTTCAGCTAGCAAAATTATTTTTATTGATTCAAAATTACTGCAGGCATTTTTCTTAAGGTCTTAAGAGTGAATAGGATCTTTTACTTCAATTTTTAAGCACTCAAATGGTGTGTTTGAGCTTAAAGAACATAGATTACTCAAAACTGTCAAAACTGTCAAGTTTTCTATACAACACCTTTGAACATTTCTATTTTGAGTTTTAATCAGTTTCTGGGTGCACAAATTTATTGTTTTAAGTTTTCTTAAGGTCTTAGGATTGTGCTAGTATTTTTGTTTCAATTTTTAAGTGATTATATTGTTTGTTTGAGCTTGAGTTTTGCAGGTTGCTCAAAACTGTCTAGGTTTCACAGTCTTAACTTTAAGCTTGATTTTATTTATTCGATTGATGTGTAAAAATTGTGTTTATTATGGTGACTAATTTTTAACTGATTGATTAAGGTTCCAATAGGTTTTTTCCATTTATTTTGTATCATTTAATAGGTGAAATTCGTTGATACATAAGCATAAAAATATACCTTGCATATAGGTTCCACAATTAGACAACTTGTGTTAATATTAATTGAATCTGATTGTTTGCGAATTCATCTGTGATTTTGCTGGATAAAATTGATTGTTTATAAACTATTAAAGTGTTAGGAGGCTTGTTATAATTTTAGTTTGCCTCTAGAATTTTCAGAATTGAGTTTATTGTATGAGTATTAGAGAAACACGATAGAAGGTGTGTTTAATGACTTAAATTGGGAGGAATTGATTTGTGTTAATTGTTGATTGTGGTATAGGCTGCTCTTTGTCTTTAAAATATATTTTTTTAGGTTTCTCTTCACCTAGGATAAAGAAGATTTGGATTGAGATAATCATTGCATATAAATTGGATTGGATTAAGCCTTAATTGTGCATTGACATTCCATATTGCATTTGTACATTTTAGCCCTTACCTTGCATTAATTTTGATCAAGGTTTAAGAAGCTATATAAGCTTTTGTTGAAGCTCAAGGGAGCTTAGTTTAAGGGCTATCTGTGTGGGACAAAGATTGTATAATTTGATTATGTTGTACAGGTTACTTTTCACCCATTGGAAAGTAAGATTAGTGGGTTCCTCTTGACCCTTAGAATTTAAGATTGTTATATAGGTTTCCCTTAACCTAGGAATAAGATTGGTATAGGTTCCTCTTAGCCTTAGAATCAAGATTGTTAGAAAGGTTCCCCTTGGCATTGAATCAAGATTGTTGTAAAGGTTCCTCTTTGCCTTGAATCAAGATTGTTGTAAAGGTTCCTCTTGGCCTTTAACTAAAATTGTTGTAAGGGTTACTCTTCGCCCAATTAAAGTAAGATTAGGTGTTAATGAATTTTCAACAAGTAGTTGGAGAGAGGACGTAGTCTATTTTTGGGGTAAGTGAATCTTTATAAATCTTGGTGTTCATCTCTTCCCTTATCTCTTTTATATTTGTGTATTTGTTTTTGCTTAATTATTGATTGAATTTGCTTAATATTGACATAAAGTTTGGAATTTCATTTAAGTTGAATTTTGGTTAGAGATTGCATTGTATTAAAACTGGCCTAAGGTGTTTAAAGTATTTTAATTCCGTAAGAAATTTTTAAATATCTAATTCATCCCCCTCTTTGGTGCCATAGGGCTAACACTCAGAGATCTTGAACTTTGAAAGCCTATAAATAGCTCGTTAGAGGGGAGAGCTATTCATGTACTTGTTCAATCATTGAGTCATTCACTCATTGAGAGAAATTACTCAGAGAAGAGAGCTTTGAGAGTTTATAACTTTTGGGGGAGTTCTCATTGTAATGGCTTCAAGTAAGGAGTTCCTTGAAAGTAAGGAGGTACTTGTATCTTTTATTAACAATTGTTTGAGAGTTAATGAAAGATTAGCTTCGGCTATTTATTATATATCTTTTTGCTTTCTTTACTCTGTCATACACTTGTGTTATTTTGTGTAAAAGAGAAACACTTTAAACACTTGTGTGCGTGTGAGGTATGCGAGGGCTAAAGAAATTATTTTACAACATTCACGTAAGAAGGTTGAATCTTGCTTAAGCGGACCTAAGCGAGATTATCGTGCGATGGTGGGCACGACTTCCGGTGAAAGTTTGAGTCCAAAGTAGACCTTTGTGATAGCTGGTGTTAAAGCCAATTTAGAATGAAGGATGGTGGAAGTAATCTGATGGACAACGTTATCATAATAGAGGCAATTCTTGATTCTCTAGCCCTAACGGATGAGGGAGTAGTTCCTTCATTGGAACGTATTGCAACCTTGGAAAGGGACCTTCAAGCAGCAATAAAAGCACTTAAGGAATAGATGAAGGCTCGTGAGGAGATGAGATATGATCTCCTAGTGCTCAAGTGTGTGATGGCAAGGCACGAGAAAGGCATCCGAGTGGAAAGCACTATGGTGAAGGTACAAGAGCCATAAGTTTTCGATGGCAAATGGAGTGCCAAGCAACTTGAAAATTTTTTATAGGATATGAAGCAGTACTTTGCGGTCGCAAAGGTGGCAGACTCCGAGAAGATGTCAATCACAATAATGTACATTGTCAGTGATTCCAAGCTGTGGTGAAGGACGAGGACCTTTAATGACATTAATGCAGGTAGACCTCCGACTGATACGTGGGACAAGCTGAAGAAGGAGCTAAAGGACCCGTTCCTCCCCAACAACACTTCATGGCTTGTGAAGGAAACTTTGAACGAATTGAAGCAAGATGGCTTGATGAGAAAGTATGTGAGGAAGTTCACATTGGTGATGTTGGACATACAGAACATGTTGAAAGAGGACAAGTTGTTCAACTTCGTTAGCGTCTTGCAAGGTTGGGCATAAATGGAGCTTCGGAGGTAGAATGTGAAGGACATCCCTAGCGCAATAGTGGCAACAAATGCCTTGGTGGATCTCCAATTGCCACCACCAACTTGACCTAGTGGAGAGGGAAAGAAGAATGGTAAAACCCGGGATGGCAAGGAGAAAGGCAAAGAGAAAGTAGGAAAATCTTCTTAACATAAGAAGAAACAATAGAAGGGGAAGGTTTCATGTTTCATCTTTTAGGGGTTGCATTATGCTCGAGAATGCCTAAAGAGGAAGAAGGGCGAGGAGCAGATGAACTCTATAGTCACGAAGGACAAAGGAGGGAGCAATGAAGATGACTTGAGGGAAGGAGTCATTAATAGCATCGCCTAAATGAATGTCATAAGCCTCACGGAGGAGTGCCCATGTAAGAAGAAACTCCACGAAAAGAGGAGTTAGTACGTGGGAAAGGTGCCAATGTAAGAGAAAGCTTGCTCCAATCTTCGACAATTAGCTAGGGAGTCTTTAAGAGAACTGCTCGTGAAGGAGTGCCTACAGATTATTTCGACGAGGGTGTCAAATTCTTTTAGTGAGGGTGGTTTGTTAGACACCTAAGTCCATACTGCGGGATTATGTGAGTGTTGGTGAGGCTTGGCTAATGTTTGGCACGTAAGTTGGTACGAGGAAGGCGTGTTGACTAAGGAACAAGGTGAAGTCTTGCGAGTTGATGAGCAAAACCTAGGAACTTGCAAAGTAGGGGAGGGATGCGGGAAGTATCGACGTAGATCTCAAGAGTAGGCGAGATTTGATAGGTGTGGGCACGCATAGGCGCGCATTGGTGAAAATCTTTAACAAGATGTGAGATTCGGATGTGAGGCAATGCGAAATTGGCGAACTAAGTCATACAAGACCCAAGGTGCGCGAGAATGTGCAAAGGCATGCAAGACTCTGCAAGGATGCGCAAAGGCATGTGATCGAGGAAAGATTTATAAGAACTTGACTTCGGCGAGGCAGGATGAAGGTATGTAAAATCTGTTAGGTTTTATACTAACTCGGATTGTGACTTGTACTTAGTCATAAAGTGACGAGACTACACCATGAGTGAGTTTAATCATGGAAGATGGACTTGTCCATGGACGTGCATTGGTGGACCTATGTGCGGATAGGTCTTGTTGAATTGGAAAACATATCAGCAGTGATGTGGCAATTGTGGATGATGTGGCACATGATGAAGTGGTGATATCAACTTAAAGATCACATTAGAGATTCATCAAATCTAAAATATAAAGACCATGTGGGAGAATCATCTGAAGATAGTGGAGATCTTCAAGGATATGGATGCAATCTTCCAAGTTGGTATGTAATCTTTATTTGATTATATTCTTATATGAAAACTTTATCATGTAAGCATAAATAAATAATCTTTATGATCTTAGAATCTAATAATTTTCTCACTAATAAAAGTGTAGTTTAATCCATAGTATTTTCCAATATTCTTCTTGATCGATAATCTACTTAAATCTTCAAAACATGTTTGATTTTTTTCTCTCTCTTAACCTTTCTTTCGTTAGTTTTCATATGTTAAAAGATGGAATGATACGTGAAAACACATAATAGGTAGAGAGAGAGAGTAGTTATCCTTTTAAAATTCAAACTACACCTCTTTTCATTATCTTATATCAAAATATTTATTTTAATTAAACCATTATCTCCATTTAAATAATTAATGGGATTTAAAATTATTAAACCAAATTATATGGATCACTTAATGAAATTATCCAACAATCTTCCACTTGGCTCATGTAACATAATCATCGTTTAATAATATAACACAATATGAATATAATAAAACTTAAATCCCTTTATTTTATTTAGGCCCAGCATTAATCATAATTAAGTAAAAAAATAGAAATGATAATAGTGGTTGTAAATCTTTTAATGTGACATACTTCCTTCTGTATATCACAAAACTAGTTTATAACTTAATATGATCTATTATGAAATATATCTTAATGGTTTAACAATAATTTCTTTGTAAAAGACAGTTCTTGTTAAAATTCACATAATCATTCATGTATATTACTGATAATAAATAACATAATACAATATCAGAAACAATATAAATATAAATGAGCGCAGAGTGTCAAATACATAAACAATAGTATGTTGTTTAATCATGGTACCTAATGATACCTATTCTTTCGACATGTTCATTAAATGTCTTTGGTGGCAATCCTTTTTGTTAATGGATCTACTATCATAAGATTAGGGCTAATATGTTCAATTGACCCTCTTTGTTTCTGAATTTCTTCTTTAACGACAAAGTATTTTATTTCCATATATACCCTTTGAATACTTGTCGTTTTTTCAAAGAAGACTAGTGCAGAATTATCACAATAAATTTTCAGTGACTTGGCAATACTATCGACAATTCCAAGTCCTGAAATAAAGTTTCGCAACCATAAACCATGAACTGTGGCCTCAATGCATGCCATAAACTCAGCTTCTATAGTGGATGCAACAATGACAGCCTGCTTCACGTTTTTTCACGAGATTGCTCCTCTAGCTAAGAGAAACAGATAGCTAAATGTTGATTTTCTCGTGTCAACACATTCGACATAGTCTGAATCTGAATATCTAATCACTTCAAGATGATCTGATCTTTTATAAGTGAGCATATGATCTTTTGTTCCTTATAAGTATCTTAAAACTTTCTTTTCAGCTTTCCAATGTTCCAATCCAGAATTACTCCGGTATCTATCTAGTATAACAACAAAACTAATGTCTAGTCTAGTACAGGTTTGAGTATATATTAAACTCCCAACAACAGATGCATAAGGAATTCTTTCCATTTCTATGCTTTCCAATTCATTCTTTAGGCATTTCTTAAGACTAAATTTGTCTCCTTTTTAAATTGGAACAACACTTCCAAAGCATTTGTCCATATTGAATCTCTCTAAAATATTTGTGATATATGCTTTCTGAGATAATCCTAACATTCCTTGTGATCGGTTACAAAATATTTCAATTCATATCATATAAGATGCCTCATCCATATCTTTCATTTCAAAATTTTTAGAGAGAAATGTCTTAGTCTCATGTAACAAACCAAGATCATTAGCAGTAAGTAAGATATCATCAATAAACAAATCAAGAAATATGAATTTACTGCTACTGAACTTAAGATATATGCACCTATCAACGGTGTTTTCGTTAAATCCAAAAGTAGTAATGGTATTATTAAATTTGAGATACTATAGTCGAGAGGTTTGTTTAAGTCCATATATTGATTTCTTAAGTTTACATACAACATTTTTCTTTTCGTCAACTAGAAAACCCTCAAGTTAATTCATATAGGTTTCTTTCTTTGAATTTTCATTCAGAAAGGCGGTTTTCACATTTATTTGATGAAGATCTAAATCATAATAAGCTACCATTACCATAATAATTCTAAAGGAATCCTTTTTAGAAACAGGAGAAAATGTCTCATTATAACTAACATCATCCTTTTGAGTACAACCTTTGGCGACAAGTCTAACTTTATATCGTTCAATATTACCATTAGAGTTTTGGTCTTAAATACCCATTTACATCTGACTCTTTTACAACCTTCTGGTAATTCAACAAGATCCCAAACTTGATTATCATCTATAGATTTTAACTCTTCTTTCATGGTGTCTAACCATTTATTAGAATTTTCACTTTTCATGGCTTATGAAAACAAAACCGAATTATTATCAATACCTAAATCACCTTCTACTTCTTGTAAACTAACCACGTTATCATTCAAAATGGCCGATCTCTTTTGTCTTTGATATCTTCTTAATGCAATTTCATGTGACTCATTTACAACAAGTTCATTAATAATGACTTCATTATTTGGAGCTTGGTCATGCATTTGTGGTTCTTGATCATGCATTTGTTGTTTTGTTAAGTTGTTAAAATATTCAACAACTTTGGGAACAAATACTTAAGAAGAAGTTATAGGCAAGAAAACTTGCACTTTAACTTCTTAAATATTCATTTTACGTGACTCTGAACCCCTACTAATTTCTCCATTTTCGATGAATCTAACATTTTCAATTTCAACAATTCTTGTACTATGATTAGGATAATCAAATATATACCCTTTAAACTTTTCTAGATAACTAATGAAAAAGCCACTTATTCTTTAATCGAATTTTCTTTCATGTGGATTGTATATTCATACTTCTACTAGATAACCACAAATATGTAGGTGTTTTAAACTAGGTTTTCATCCTATCCACAGTTTAAAAGGTGTCTTCGGAACTGCTTTACTAGGAACCCTATTTAATAAATACATGGCAATTTTTAGTGCATACATCCACAATGATGAGGTTAGAGAACAATGACTCATCCTACTCCTAATTATATCTATTAAGGTACAATTACGCCTTTCTACTATGCCATTTTATTGTGGTGTACCTAGCATTATGTATTGAGCATATATACCACATTTTTTAAGAAATTTAGCAAATGAGCGAGGACATTGCCCATTTTCACTATATCTTCTATAACATTCACCAACTCTATCATATCTGACAATTTTCACTTTCCTGTTTAATTGTCTTTCTACCTCATTGATAAATACCTCTAAGGCATTTACTGATTGAGATTTTTCATGAAGCAAATAAATATAACCATAACGTGAAAAATCATCAATGAAAGTGATGAAAAACTTTTCTCCCCTAAATAATGGACCATCAAAAGGCCCACATATATCAATGTGTATAATTTCAAGGAGTTGTGTGCTTCTTCTGGCTTATTTATTAATTGTGTGTTTTGTATGTTTTCCCTTAATACATTCACATAAATTCCAAGATCAGTAAAATCTAATTACGTAAAAATTTCATTATTTACTAATCTGGTCATTCTATCCTTAGATATATGGCCTAAACGTTTATACCACAAGTAAGCTGAAGT
>JAOXYD010209501.1:0-20515 GCA_028565735.1 Pinacopodium congolense
TACCTATAGGATTGCTTCATATCTAGTTGAGTATTTAGGAAAGGTTTTGTAGATTGAGAGATTGCAAGACTAATTCTATAGTACTTCAATTAAGGATAATTAGTTACACCTTGAAAGAGAGTAATGAAACTTTAGAAAATCTCAAGTCAAACACAATTAAATCGATAAGATAAAAAAGGATGAATAAGGATAGAACAACCTCTAAGTCTCCATTATTGAGTATCTTCTTTGTTTTACTTTCTTCTAAGATTATTTTCATTTAAGTTTCGCTAGTTTAAGTTTAATTTTCAATTTCTATAATATTATTTTACCTTAAACAAAGTGAAATTCAAATCGTTAGGTGTCTAGATTCAATCTTCATGGGATCGATATTAATTATACTATAAGTTACGATTTGTAAATTTACAGTGTAGTTAAAACTAGCAAACAGGAATCCTTCTCAAAGTTAGCTCTCTCCGATCATTCTCCTATAATGATCCTCAACATTACTAACAATTACAAAAACTGTTTCCCTTTTCGTTTTAACAACTTTCTAACGGGTGAACAGGGGTTTGAAGAAACAGTGATTAAAGGCTTATCAACAGTCATGGTGGGTTGTAAATATTTCTAATATGCTAAGAAACTCTTGGCCGTTAATGCAAAGCTCAAAGGTCATAATTCTTAACTTACTAGTAACTCTAGAAGAAATTTTGAAGAAGTTAAAAGGGCGTTATTTGTAGTACAGAATGACAGGACTATGTTACCTAGAGACATTGTAATGATGGAGTGGGAAAAGGGTGTTCTTAATAGGCATGTTGAGGCCTTACCTAGACATAGTTCGCTTCTTAAGTAGAGGTCGAGAATTCAATGGCTCAAAGAAGGTGACAAAAATGCTCGATATTTCCATAAATTTATCATGGCTAGGTAAAACTATAATAGAATCACTACTATTATGAAGAGTGATGGGACTCAAGCATTGACCCAATCTGAAATCAAGCATGAAGCTTGGAATTATTTTTTGAGCCTGTTGGGTTCTATCTCTAGCACCTTAGTCTCCACCTCCCTTCTTTCCTCTTTTATTCCCCACACCATTTCTCAGGAGGAGTCGTAGGAGCTAGTTAAGCCCTTTTCAGCCTTTGATATTGAGCAAGTAGTTTTTTATTTGAAACCTAGTAAAGCCCTTGGGCCTGATACGTTTAATGGATGTTTTTTCCAAAAAGCTTGGGGTAATATAAAGGAAGTTATTATACCAGCCATCCTTGAATTCTTTAAAAAGGGCATAATGCTTAAGAAGCTCAATAAGAAATTTATTTCTCTTATTCCGAAGATTCCCAGCCCTACCATCTTTAAGGATTTTTAGCCTATTTCATGCTGCAATACAATTTATAAGATTATTACTAAACTCATACTGTCTCAGCTGAAGATAGTTATAGGACGTATTGTAGATCAGAATCAGGTAGCTTTCCTACATAATAGACTTATCGATGACAATATTCTTCTCACCTACGAGCTCCTTAAGGGCTACAAAAGGAACCACTCTAAGAAAAATTATATGATCAAAATTGAATTCCATAAAGCTTATGATTCCATCAGTTGGGATTTCCTAATGAATACTCTAGAAGCATTTGGGTTGCCGGCTAGGATTTACAGATGGATAAGAGAATGTCTTACTACCCCCTCTTATAATGTGCTTATTAATGGAGAGCCTACTATCCTTTTTCATGGGTGAAAGGGCCTAAGGCAGGGTAACCCTTTGTCTCCCTATTTATTTATCTTGGGTATTGAAGTTTTTACTAGGCTAATCAAATTCAATATTGGAAATGATCCTAGTTTCAGTTTTCATAGCAAATATAAAGCTATGAAAACTGAAACTAGGATCATTGCCAACCTCTCCTTTATAGATGATCTTCTACTTTTCTCCAAGACTCATGAAAAATCCCTAATCCTCTTTATGATTTCTTTGAAAACCTTTAAATAGCTTTCGGGTTTGGAAATGAATAGAAGCAAAAGTTTCTTGGTGGTTTCTAAAGCTATTTTATCTTAATCACATTGGCTCTCTACCATTACAGGTCTACCTATTAAAGGCCCCCCTTTCACTTACCTAGGATTGTTAGTTACTACCAAAGCTCTATAATTCCAAGACTTCTCTCAACTCATAGATAGAGCAATTATTTCAAAGGTTTTTATGGGGCGGTTTTCAGGAGGCTAAACCTAAGGCCAAGGTGGGATGGGAGGATGTCTATCAACCAATCCAAACAAGAGGGCTTGGAATCACACTTATAAATCTGACTAATAAAGTCCTTATGAGTAAACATATATGGAGACTGCTGACTAATGAGGAGTCAATCTGGCCTCGTTGGAT
Organism: Pinacopodium congolense; assembly: GCA_028565735.1. NCBI lineage: Eukaryota > Viridiplantae > Streptophyta > Magnoliopsida > Malpighiales > Erythroxylaceae > Pinacopodium > Pinacopodium congolense. The sequence goes on from JAOXYD010209501.1 coordinate 2,342, forward strand.
GACCCACTATATTTTTAAGAAGAAGAACTAGTGGGAATTAGAGCTTAAAAGCAGTCATGCCCATTTTTTTGCTAGACTGTTGAAGATAAGATCATCTATGGAACCCTTTTTTAAATGCAGAATTGGCAATAGGGAGAAAGTTTCTATTCTTTATGATAATTAGAGCCCTTTGGGTCCTCTTTATAAGTCTCACTTGCTTCCTCACCTCTCTACTACATTAAATAGATCAGTTAGGGTGAAAGAGTGGATAACTAGTTACTCGTGGAGAGGACCTCTCTTAAACCTAGCTGGAGTTCTTCCTGCTTATTCCCCTAACCCCACTAAATCTGAGTCTTATTATTAACTTCCTGACTCTAAAGGATTGTTCATGAACAAATCCTGTCGAGATTGTATTAGACCTATAGGGTGGACTCAGGATTGGTCAGGAATCATATGGAGCCAGTATCTTCTTCCTAAGGTCTCCTTTCTCCTCTAAGTATGTGCTAAAGGAAAACTTCCTACCATTGATAAACTATCATTCCTTCAATTTCCATCTAGATGCTGGTTGTGTAAAAATACTAGTGAATATTTTGACCATCTGATGTTTGAATGTGATTTCTCTAAACTAGATTGGATACCAATTAATCGGATGTGTAAGAGCTCAATATCTTCCACTAGTTTCACTGAGATTCTTCTATGGCTAGTAAGGAATAGAAACAATAGGACCAAGGAGGTATTTCACATCACTTTCGGTTCTTGTATCTATAATATTTAAAAGGAGAGGAATAATCGATGTTTCAAAGGATTGGAGTTATGATCCAATTAACTATTAATGGAGCAGGCCACAAATACGAAGATTATATTGCGGTTCAGTGGCAATTACCTTAATGATTTTCTACCTGTTCTTCTCTATAAGCAAAATCTAACATATGCAATTAGGGATCTTACAGTTTGGCAGTTCTCTTGTTGTCTGGTCAGGAGTCCTCCTTTTCCTGTGGAGATCGGACTCAGTCCCCTAAGATCAAGCGTTATTCAAGATTTTCTAGATTTTCAAATATTTAAGAGGAATTTTGAAGTTACTTGCTTGGTGGCAAGTAGTTTGGAGCTAGATTTTTTATCAAGCTCGCTCTATGTGGATTTGGCGGGCGATTAAGGGGATGATCCAGGCCTTTGGGGATTTCTTCACCCCTATGACAGATTTTTACCTTACAATCCCTGTGAGGCTAGATCAGTCGAAATTACAACGATTTCATGCAACTCACTCGACGATTTTGAAAGAAACCCACAAGCCAGAGGATACTTCTTGGGAGATCCTTGTTCTTAATTCGCTCCTTATCATGGACATGGCAATTTCAGTAGCTTGGGAAGACCCCCTCCTAAGGTCTAGTTGCACATCTACTTATTCTTGAAGGTTCTCTACTATGTGGAGTCCGAGCTTATCTGGTCTTTTGGGATGAGTGATAGGCTGGTTGTTTTTCCGTTTTGGCTTTGTGTTTTTTTCCTTGCTTTTGTGTTGTTTCGACTTTCTCGTCTTTTATTAATTGATTTCTATTTAACTTTTCAAAAAAAAAAGAGTTAAACTTACTAGTGTTTTTTCCTATATATTTTATGTTCATAAAGTATTATATTAGCTATTATGTTCTTATTTTTTATAGAGTGTACCATTAATTTCCTATAAAAGTTTGAAAATTTGTAATCACTCATAGAGAAACATGATTATTTATAATAAATGATTTTTTGGTCATAATCATGCAAATATTACATTCACTTGTGTTAAGTATACAATCATTTTTCATCGAATAAAATGACATATTTTTAATTATCAAAATTTATTCAAACTTTGTATCTAATATCTTGTTCAAGTAATAATATAAAAAAATTATTAGTCATTTTCTTTTGCAATTTCAAAATCAATTTTAAAATTTTCTCTTCCGGAGTTTAGTAGAGCTAATTTGTGTTCCTAATTTGGAAGTGTGGTAGTATCTAAATGTTGCTTCATTCAACATATTTCTGATGATAATGTTAGATCTTATATTAAGATAGAAACTAGTTAATGAGAAGACTTTTATGAAATAATAATTATGTTTCACTCTTTTGGTTCCTTTAAGAGAATTTGGTTTTTCAATGTGACTAATAAATGTTGATAATTTACAGTAGTTTATAAGAAATATTTTGAACAGTAAAATAATTTTAAGAATTCTTTTCAACTTATAAAATAGCAAAAGAACAAATATTATTAGTCAAAATATATATAAGACCTAAGGATTTGTTTTTTTTTATGTCAAATAACAAAAGTTTCTGATTTCAGAATAAAAAAAATCCGATTTCATGGAAAAAGATTGGCAAAGTTGAAGGAGAGATATTTGATAACTATGAATTAAAGAGTTCTTTTTTTTAAGTCTTAACTATGAATTAAAGAGTTACGAATAGAGTATCACTTTTTTTGACTTTCGGAACCTCAGTTAATTTTTATAGTTAATTTTACTAATCATTTGGGTCTAAGTTTGAATGAAAATTAACCACGTTAATTGATGTTTTTTTAAAAATGTTGTTTATACTCATTTTCCTTACTATCTCTCATTCGTTGTCGCTTGAATTATCGAAGGTTATCTTCGTTATGGTCGCTTCGATATTTAGGAGGAATTTTACGAAAGTAGAGATGTAAGCCGTTCCTGCATGTTCTTTTAAATAATATTTATATGAGATACAAAAGATGTCTACATGTGTGTCGCGGCTGTTTTTCCCCCAGCAACTGTCAGCGAGCTATATAATGTGGCAGTGAAAGTCTAGTGGCACGGGCGCCATATTTATTTACTGCAATGAGTATCCACAGGATATCGGACCATTTACGAAGGATTCACTGCGTGGCTTTCGCTCATAGTTATATATAGCCTCTCCCTCGTATAAAATAAAAAAGAATTAAGATGTTTTGATTAAAATACTCTGTTTTATACATTAATGACTATAAATGACCATAAAAAAATAGCCATCTAGTTTTCTCTTTTATAAACCGGCATGCTATTAATTATTATGGTGTTCTTAGGTCCACGTTTAATGACCTGTTTACGTTTATACAAGGGCTATAAGCAATTATGTTGATATGTTTTGTGGCTCACTCTCAGTTCTTCAGAAGTTTTGGTGTGAAAAGCCCGCCAACGCATTACATCTGCCCTTTTCCGTCTCCACTTTTGAGTCGGTCTAGCGGCCTGCCTTATTCTCTCCATGGAAGATGATGCATCATTGCCAGTAACGCATACATATCCACTCTATGGATTATCATTATTCATCCCTCAACTCTAAGCACGGTTGAACAAATAGTAAATGTTTGTTTCATATATTGGCTCGTACAATTTTATAATTATTTTATTCTAATTTTATTTCCATATCCTTTTCATTAGGTTTAATATACATGTCTTTTTAAGGTTTAATTTACATGTTGTTAGTTTTAAACTTTAAACTAATATAATTCTACTAATCTTTGAGTAAATCTGACTAGGTAGATAGTGAATTAATTGAATTTATTTTGATTTTAGGATATTATTTTTTAGTTATATTTTATCATAATTGAATTTTTATTTTGATTTTTTTACAACATGATTAAACTTTTTAAATATTAATTTTGTGCCAAAATTTTTAGTTACGAAACAGTGTGTCAATTTTGAATAAATGTTTCTTAGTAATCTTTTCACTATGCTTAATGACATTTGTTAAATTTTAAATTTTAAATTCGTCATTCTTAATTGTCTATTGGTTTCTTTAATTTTTAGAAAATTTTATTTGATTAGATTTATTGCTATTATGTTTGTTCAAAGAACTTGGGATGAATTTAAGTTTTAAAAAAATAGAAAGGAAGAAAATAATAAATAAGAGAATTAAATTCAAAAATAAAAAAGGACTAAAATGTATAAAACAAAGATGCAAGAATTGAAATTAAAGAAAAATTAAATAAAGACTAGTTTTTTATTATAAAAAAGAGAGGGCTAAACTAAGAAAAAACATAGAAACTTCAAGGCCAAGTATGATACAGAAAAAAACTAAAAAAAAATAAAGAGGGTGCAGTGCGAGAGCCATGAAAAATAGAAGAGGGAGAACGAATCTAAAAAAAGAAAAAAAAAAAAAAAAGGGACTGACTAAATAAAAAGCGACAATCAAAGGAGCAGATGGAAAGTGAGCCTCCATTAGCATATTAGGCTATCTTATTTATACCAATGATGTTAGTCTAAAAACTCTTCAGGCTTGTTAATCTTAATGATGTAAGGTGAATCCCTATTAGGCTAATGCCATGCCTACATTGAATTAGGACTAAAGTAACATACATGAAAAAAGTTCTTATAAAGGTTGTTATGCCCAATAGATAAAGATAAGGATGGACTTTATCCTTAATAGATATGGCTAATCATAAGGAATATATTTGTTTCTACCCAAATCTCATGATAGAGATATAAGACATTAACTTTATCATAGATTATGTATATAAAGGGAGCACCTAAGGTAGCCATATAATTACTTACTCTGCGTATTACACTTACTACAATTCTCCAACCTCTTGCTAACTCGAACTTTAGAGTGTGTGTACTGGATAAGCATCCTACACTAATATTTTATTTTTTATAAATATGATTGATGCAAGACCGGACAGGCCAAGTTAACCATCCACAGGCCTAGTCAAGCATTAAGAAACTTTTTATTCCCATTCCAATAACAAACCTGTAAATAAATCATCTTACAAAATTGATTCATAAAAAATGACCCCTCCAATAACCTACAAATACCACTAATCATATGAATCAACTTTTGTCAATGAAAACACTATAACAACAAGTCAATATGATCTTTTAAAAAATGCAAGAAAGGTGAAAAGATCATGCCTCTTAGCCACCCTTTGAAGATGCTTCCTCCACACCATGTTAATATGCTCATTTAAGATTATCCCATTCAATTATCATATGACAAGAAAAAAGAAATTACACATTGTAACATGGGAGCATGTTTTATTGTAGATAGTCCCTTTACCCTAGGTGTTTTGTAAACAACTATCATAAATTTAAGATGACAAAATTTAAACACATACGATGAGATGAAGGATCCTGTGAACCATATTAGTAGGCAAAATGAGCTAATAGTCCTACATAAGGTGATGAATTCCATAAAATGTAATGCATTCTCATCCACCCTAATGAGATCATGGTTCCAAAGCCTTATCTCACATCAATGTCTTTATTTCAACAACTCACATCTAAATTCATATCCTATTTTTTTTTAAGTAATAGGCATAGGTTATACGATTTAACATGTTAAATTTTGGTCACTTAAGGGAAGGAAAACAATGTTAGAGACTATTTATAGCAATTTAGCCTAAAAGAAACTTAAATACCAAACCTTAATACAAGAATAGTATTCATTGTCTTTACAAATAACCTAAGGCATACTTGATTGTTGTGGAATTCAATAAAAAAAAGGCCTCAAATCTTAACAAAACATAGCTTAGACCTTAAAAATATTTAGATTTAGAGGATATGAAAGAGAAATTAACTATTACAGAAAGTCCCAATCCTAAAATAGATAAAAATAAGAAGAGATAAGCACCTTTAGTCGATAAAATAGGGAAAAAGATATGGAGAGAACAATACAACAACAAATGTAAAGAGAAGAATGAATATGTATTATATAATTTTAACATTTCCTCTCAAGAGCCATGGATTACATATTGAATAATGATTCATAAATATGCCCAGAAGAATGGTGTATTAAAGAGAAATAAAGAGTTATATTTCAACCTTCATAGAGATATGGGGAAAAAAGGAGGACTATAAAGACCTTCAGAGATTAATATGATCCTAGTAATAAGGGGAGTTTAAGATTGTTCCTAACAAGGGTGAGTGGAAGGCCAAGGGAAAAGAGTAAAAGAGAAAGAAAACATATTGCATATTTTAGTACATGGATGGAATCTAATATAACCACATAAAGAAATAATGGTTGTTATATTGACAAATTACAAACTCGTTGTTGAAAAGGATCTTGGTTAACACAAATAACACAATAGAAATTTTAATATATGATGCCTTCAAAGATATAAGGATCTCCCATGATAGACTTAAGACTACATATAGTCATTTTTTAGGCTTTAGGACAAATAAGAGATATACATATAAGTGTGTGTGTGTGTGTGTGTATACATATAGATGGATGAATATCATTACTTATGGACCTTGGTATGGTACCAAATAGATGATTATAATGACAGAATTCTTCATAGTAAGGAAGCTTTTGACATACTATACAATAATTGGAAGAAAAATTTCATGCTCAAAATAAGCAATGCTCTTCCTCTCTCAACTATTAATGAAATTCCTAACCTGATATGACACAAAAGGAACTTAGATGATAATAAAGGATGGCCAAACAATGTTACAAATGTCATTAAAGTAAAACCATATCGCTTCTAGATAAATGTTTAAGAATTGAATAACATAGGTTTAATAAAAGAAATCAAGGGAACTAGAGGAGGAGACCAAACTTTTATCCATTGGAAACTCTAAAGAGCCAAAGTTATTAAGGATTAGAAAAAAGATTAGACTCATATCCAAAAAGACCTTTGGTAAGCTTCTTAAAAAAAACATGTTGGCGTATTCACTTGGAGCCCAAATGACATGTCTAGAATAAGTAAAAGCAATGATCTCACATAAACTATATGTAGTTTAAAGACCTTGATAAACTTTGTAAAAAAGCAAGTTAATATGTTCACTCAAAGCCCAAATGATATGTCTAACATAAGTAATAATCTTATATAAACAATATGTAGCTTCTCTCTTTAAATCATTCAAAAAATAGACAATAGTTTCTCTATAAAAGAAATCATACAATTAAAATAGAGTTAAAAAAGCTATTAACCATAGGATTTATAGAAAAATTAAAGTACCTAGAGTGGCTCGTAATATGGTTATGGTAAAAAAAAGAAATGGAAAATGTGTGTGGACTTTATAGACATGAACAAAGCATACTTAAAGGACAATTACTTTCTAACTTAGATATATTACCTAGTCAAATTGATTTTTGAATGCAAAAAGTTGAGCTTTATGGATGCATATTCAAGGTATAGTCATATTAAGATTAGTGAAGTAAACTAAGAGAAAAAAATCCTTTATAAATTATAATAGAATATATTGCCATAATGTAAAGCCATTCGATATGAAAAATTGCAAAAATAACATATTAGAGGTTAGTCCATATTGTTTTTCAAAAATAAGTAGGCAAAAATATAGAAGCCTATGAAAATGATATGATTTGCAAAACCAAGTAAGGAAGTAACCATATTTAGGAATTGAGGGAATGCTTAGACACCTTACAAAAGTTTGGAATAGAGCTAAATGAATGAAAGTGTTTGGGAGTGGGTATAGACATGTTTGTGGGTTTCTTAGTGACAAAGATATGGATAAATTTTAAAACTTTAATAGTGATGGAAGATTTGATAACTATGAATGATGTATAAAGAATAATATAAAGAATAGCAAGTTTTTCATAATTCTCTCAATGATGAAAAATCATTACTTATCATTATTTAAAATTTTAAATAAGCCTAAAGAGTTTGAATGAATAAGTGAGTGTAGACATAATTTTAAGTAGCTAAAATAATACCTAAAGATTCCCCCACTCTGATCCACATCAAATTAAAGAGAAGAATCTTTTCTATACATAACCATTCAAAAAATTATCGTTAATTTCATATTAAGTAGGAATATGGATTATTTATAAAAGTGCACATATTATGTTAACAAAATATTATATGGTGTAAATGGGAGATACTTTTGGCTACAAAAATTTTCTAAACACTTATAATCTCTACTAGAAATTTAAGGTATTTTTTCCTAGCACACACTAACAATGTGTGTAAAAATATGTCAATCAATCAAACCTTCCACAAAATTGATGTATTATAATGATTAATCAAATGGTCAATAGAGTTGGGAGACTTTGACATTAGGAAAATTTCAAGAAACTCCTTGAAATATCATGTTATAATAGACTTTATAGTTGAGTTTATAATACCTCCATACAAAGAAAATGTTGAACCAAGGGGTCCCACCTAGTCTTAATGATGATAAAACAATTTTGGTATTAGTGTTTTTATTTTTATTTTTTTGTAAGTTTTTGTAAAGATAGGTGCATTGAAAAGGATTTTAGAAGATGAGTTTTAGAGTCATGGAGCTTAGATGGAGTGTATGATGAATAAATGTAAAAGACTCAGGTTTAAAGATCAAGATAGTGATTTAAATAGAATTCATGTTGTAATTTTTTATGTAGTTTTACTTGATCTTCTTATTGTATTTAAAGGGCTCTACTTATGCATAATGCATCATGATTAGCGTTTATGTATATGGGATGCATAATCAAAAGAAATTGTCTAAGGAATGGCTTTTAAATAATGCTCTGGAAAAATAAAAATGATTAAGGGAAAGATTTTAAATGTGTATATGTGTGTGTGTGTGTGTGTGTGTGCGTGCGTGTGTGTGTGTGTGTGTTAAAGTTTTTTAAAAAATGTTTAGAATTGTTTTAGAATAATTTGGATGTCTTTAACTGTGTTAAATGGTGTTAGAAACGAGTCTGTATAAGGACTAGTCTAGTACAATTAGTCGGTCAGTGTGTCTTTTGGGTATAGATTGGTCAACCAATTAGATGCATTGGTTAACTAGTTAACCAATACATTTAGATTGCTTAATCAGTGCATCTAGACTAGTCGATCAATAGTAGGTAAAAAGATGTACAATGGCTAAAAACCAATGGTAAAATGTGATAAATGATTATCAAATGGTACCAATATCTATAAATAGCTCGTTCGTGGAATATCATCTATAAACATGTGTGTTATGATGCTTTTTATGCATAAATTAAGTGCAAAGTGTATTAAGAAGTGTGAAAAGCGTCTAATTGAGTGTTTTGAGCATTTTGGTGATTATTTAGTTGGTTTTAGTATGGCTATTAGTGGAATCTTTTGCATCCATTTTAGTGTTATTGAGAGTCCTTTTAATCAATTTATGTGGGTCAATTAAAAAAAATTCAAGTGTATTTTTAAGGGAGTTTTGGTAGTGACTTTGAGAAATTATAAAGTTTACCCTAGATCCTTTGAAAAGAGAGGGATAGTTATATAAATGACATCTAAAATAGTGAAATCCCAACAAGGAGTTGATAAGTAGATGTAGGTGTGGAATTAGATGCAAACTACTATAAATTAGTTTGCTATCCTTTTACTATATCTCTTTTACTTTCAAATTTATTTTATTACATATTTTTTTATATTCTTTATTAAATTGTTTTAAGCTTTAACAAGTTTTAGAGGGATTTCTGATTAGGTATAATTAAATTATAAAAATTTAGAAAACCTAATTCAACCTCTCTTAAGTGTCATTTATGGACTAACAAGTGGTATCAAAGATAAATCTCATATAGGTTATAAATTTAATGAGTTCGTGAGTAAAGATTGTAGTATGGAATGCATGGACAGTTATCTCATCTACTAGCATAAAAGGTAAAAATATTAGTAAGACACCTTACTTTGATGGCAATAAATCCCTATATTAGAAAACTACTTACTCCAGTAGACCTATAGGAGATAGTTTGTAATATACCTTATGTACCTAATAAAATAGTTAGATGTTGAATCTATGGAGGTTCCAATCATGTATTTTGATGATAACAAATATTATTGTAGCTAACCTTTGAGTTTTGATGCTTTAGAAAGATAGGTTAATGAAAATTATGCAAGGACATGTGTGGGAGTCCAAGGTAAAAGATCTTTCATAAAGAAAATGAAAAATAGAACAAGCATTGAATAATTGAAATGAAGATCAAAAGAAGAAGATAAAGTTTGGATAGGTTTAGAAAAGTGTCTTAGGACGTAAGTTTCCTTAATCCTAATCAATGCTTAAAAAGGGCTCCCTTACCATAGTATTTTTGCATGAATATTTAGATATAGGTTTCGTATACATACTTTAGTAATTAAGTGAATTTTTTTATGGCATCAACTTGTTAGGAAATGTTTTAGAATGTTACATTTTTATGAAATTGCATAATCAAGAGCTAATATGATGAATTGTATTAATGTGTGCCTCTTGATGAGTCTAAAGTTGTTTAAGTATTCTTGAATATGTTTAATTCAAATTATGATGTGAATTTTAGTTTTTAAAGTATTTATAAAAGTTTAGAAACTTTGAAAATATTTTGAAATTATTATAATGAAAAACCAAGGCTAATTTTTTCTTTGAAGTAAATTGAAATGTTTTAGAATTTTAAAAAGTCTTGAAATTGGTTTAAAGCATTGTCAAAGTTATATTTGATGTTAGGAAATTGATTGGAGCTTTTTTATAATTTGCTTATATCATTTTGTGCAATTCTAGGTGTTTAACGATGGTTGATTAATGACAATTGCTTGTGATCAATGGCACCATTATAATATGTAACTATAACGGTGATTAGGGACGAAGGTCAATGATGCCGTTGATAGACTTAGAAATTATCGTTTAGGTCCAATAGCTAGTTTTCTCAAAGCTATAACTCTTGGATAGTTTAACCAACTTTTAGCCTCTCCAAGCTTCCTAGCACTATATATGTGTCCTAAACCTTTCATAAAATATTTGTTCAATTTTATCAAAGATTTGAGCCTACAAAGTTAATTTTACAAAGTTGTCTTAATTTTTTTGTTGACTAATTTCATTCACGATTTTATTGATTCAAATCCTTTTTAGTGCTACAAAATTGCTATATTTTATTTGTTTTAAGTCCTCAAAGGTTTCATTGATTATAAAAATGAGTTTTCTTAGGCTTATTTTGTTATTTATAAGCATTCAAAGCCATATACACCAAATCTATCTAGATTTGGATGTTTCATCATTCATACTCATCTTTTCTGTTTTAAATCCATTTTTAGTGCCTCAAATTTGTTGTTTTTTGTTTTTTTAGATACTCACAAGGTTCAATGAGCTTTCATTTACATCTTTAAGGGTTTCTTTCATTGTTTTCAAGCTTACAAATGCATATACATCCAAACTGTCCAATTGTTCTTATTTCATATTTCAATCTTTCTTTATATAAATTAAATTTTTGTGCTTAAAATTTGTTTCAATTTATTTTTAACTAATAGATTAAGACTCCATTAGGTTTTTTTGTTGAATTTAAACATTCTAGAAAGCATATAATAATGTATTATTAGAGTTGGTACTTAATCTCTTCATTTTTGACATCTTATATATCTCTTATGTTTAATCTATTTTATTTGATACTTTAATTTTTATTTTGTTGCATCAATCAAATAGCTTATGGCCTATTGAAGTTCTAAGAGGCTTATCATAATTTTTAGTTGTCTCTAAAAGGGGCGGAACTGTTTTTCATGAATAAGCTTCATTAATACAACATTAAAGGTGTGCTCGGTTACTCATCTTGGGGAAATTGATTGTGATGAGTGTTTTTATTAATTAAAGGCTACTCTTTGTCATTAAAATAGAGTTAATAGGTTGCTTTTGAATTGTGATAAACAAGATTTCAGTTATTGTGATTATTCAATGTGAATTGAATTGATTTATACTATATATGAGCATGAGGGAATGCATAAGGTATAAGTGTTGAATTGATTGCATTTGAGCCCCTTTTAAGCATTGTTTTAGGTCAAGATGTTGTTGAGTTTTCTAAATTAAGGCTTAGGTAGCCTACATTTTTGGGCTAATTTTTAAAAACAAATTATTTCATTTCAACTTTGATTTCAAAGGTTACTCTTTACCTACTTCAATAAGATTGTATAGGTTTCTCTTAACCCTTTGTTAATCAAGATTGTGTGGGTTTCCCTTGACCCTTTGTTAATCAACATTGTGTAGGTTTCACTTGACCCATTATTAAACAAGATTGTTAGGTACTCTTTACCCTCTTTATGAGAAGTGAGATTGGAAAGATTGCTCTTCACATCCTTTATCAAAAGAAGAAGTTGTAAAGGTTACTCTTTACTTTAATGAAATTGTAAGGGTTACAATTAACCTTATAGAAGATTGATATAGTTGAAAATCCAACATTAAATGATGGGAATAGATGTAGGACTAAGAGGTTAGACAAACTACTATAAAATTGATTATGTACCCTCTCATCCCTACACTCTTTTTTAATGCTTATTATGTTACTTGATTGTTTCTTTAATTGTGATTGCATTGGTATAAATATTTACATATCATTATAAGTTGAAATTTGGTTTAGTGATTGCATATAGTTAAAATTGGTTTACTTGGTTTAGTTTGTTTAATTTAGTAAAAAGTTTTTAAACACTCAATTGATCACCTTCCCCTCTTAGGTTCCATAGGGTTTATAATTAGTATCATACCTTTGGTCTCAAATCTAATAAATTTCAAACGAAATTAGTGAGCAAACATTAACTACAGCACAATTTTGTGATTCATGTAGTTAAAAGGGGCTAGATATTTATAAACCACCTTTATTTAATGGAAATGACATTCTTGAATGTTATGATTGGCCAAGATTTTTATTTATTATTTTTTTTAAAATGACCCTTATGGATTTTCAAATGAACCAAAAGTTGTTTCTTTAAATGAAAGAGCCATGAATATTTTACATGATGCATTAAATATGAGCATACTTGATAAAAGTTGCTATATGTATTTTGACTAATGATATTTGGTATAGGTTAGAACAAGTTCTTGTAAATGTAAATGACGTTAAAAAAAGCCAAAAATAAGTGAAGTGGAGAAAGCTAAAGATGAGGAAAAGCCTCCACATAGCAGCTTAGTGGCATTAATGTAAGAAGCTCCATCTTCATCAAAATTCAAAAGGAAGTCAACGAGGTACACCATCTTCTTCTAGCTCTTCCAATATTAATAATGATGATAACAATGTTGAAAATGATGAAGTTTCATATGATGACTTAGCTAAGTATTTGAAAGTTGTTAGATTGAAGTTATTAGATTGAAAAGGAAGAAGCTTTCTTCCAAGTATAAGAATGTTATGAAAAAATTGAATGATTATGTGATTGAAAATGATAGATTGGTTAATGTAAAAGATTGTTTGAGAAAGGAATTGGACGAATATTTGTATAGGAATGAGAAGTTGAAAGATGAATTACATGACATGTTGGAAGATAAGAATGCATTCAAATTAGCAATTGACAGTTTGAAAAATGTGATGCCGGGCATGTTAATGGCTAATTCGTGAGAACAAATTAAGTTCATTTCAACTTTGATTTTAAGGGGTACTCTTTAGCCACTTAAGTAAGATTGTATTGGGTTCCTCTTGACCCTTTATTAAACAAGATTGTGTGGGTTCCTCTTAATTTTTTATTAAACAAGATTGTTGGGTTACTCTTCGCCCTATTTTTAAGAAGTAAGATTTTAAAAGTTTCTCTTCATCTCCTTTATAGAAACAAGAAGTTTTAAGGATTACTCTTTATCTTAAGGAAGGTTGACATAGTTGAAAATCCAACATTAAATGTTAGGAGTAGATGTAGGCCTAAGAGATTAAGCTAAATTACTATAAAAATAAATTGTGTATCCTCTTTACCCTACTCTCTTTTTTATTGCTAATTGTGTTTCTTAATTATTGCTTTAATTGTGATTGCATTGGTACAAATATTTGCATATCATTATAAGTTAAATTTTGGTTTAGTGATTACAAATAGTTAACATTAGTTGAGATGGTTTAGTTTTTTTTAATTTAGTATATATACATTATGCATAACAAAAGTATATCTTTTATGTACAGTCGATTCACTGATATTATAAATTCTCTAGAAGGTCTAGATAAGGCACACACTAATGTTAACCATTGTGAGGAAGTCACTTAGGTCATTACGAAAGACATGGGAGACTAAAGTAACTGTCATTCAAAGAGCTAAGGACTTAAACATCCTCCCCCTCAAGGAATTGATTAGATCCCTCTGAACGTATGAGATGAGAATAAAAGAGACATAAGAAGAGGAGACCATCTAAAGAAAGAAGAATATGGCATTCAAGGAATCAAAGAAGGGGTATAGTGATATTGATACATGTAAAAGTAAAAGTGATGATAAAGACATAGTTGTATTTGAAGGAACTTCAAGAAGTTTGTAAAGAAGAAGATATCTACGTGAAGAAGGGACACAAGAAAAGGTAAGCTCAATTCTAGAAATAAATTAACATTACATTTTTTGAATGAGTAAGCATATGGTTCTAAAGAGGGGGTGAATAAGGTATTTAACATTTTTTTCCCTAAACTAAACAACTTAATCTACTTAAACCAATTTTAATTACATGTAATCTTTATATAAAAATTTAACCTTTAATGATATCCCAATGCTTATGCAAATTCAATCAAACAAAAATCAAACATAAGTGAATAAATATAAAGAGGATAAGGAAGGAAAAATACAAGGATTTATAGTGGTTCAAAAACTCCTAAAAAGTTCCTAATCTACTCTCCAACTACTTGTTGGAAGTTTTAACTATACTAATTTTCCTTAGGGTGTAGAGTAATCCTTACAACTTTTTTCTTTTCATAAAAAAGGTGAAGAGGAATCCTTAAAATCTTACTTCTCACAAGGGTGAAGAGTAACCTAATAATCCTATTTTATAATGGGTTAAGAGGAACCTTACAATATATTATTTAACAAAGGGTTAAGAGGAACCCTGTAATATTAGTTAACAAAAGGTCAAGAAGAACCCAATACGATCTTAATTAAGTGGGAAAGGAATAAATCTTTAGTGATAACCAAAGTTCATCAATTTAATCTCACAAATTAGTCCCCAAATTCAAGCTCCCTTAATTCTCAATTCAAGCTTACATAATATAAAAAATGCTTGTTTAAAAACAATGCTTAAAAGGGGCTCAAATGCAATCAATGTAAAACTTGTACTTCATACAATCCCAATACATGCCATAAATCAATGCAAATTACATTTATTAATCATAATCAACTCAAATGTTATTTATCACAAGTTACGAATATCCTATGAAAACTCTTTTCAATGGTAAATAGAAGCCTACACCTCAACAATCAATCTACTAAAGCAAAGACCCCCAAATAGGTAACCAATTACACCTTTAATGGTGTTTTGATGAAGCTCACTCAATACAAATGTTTCTGCAACTTTTAGAGACTAATAAACTATATATAAAGTCTCCTAACTTCTTAAAAGATAATAAAAAAATTAATTGATGCATAAAAAATGTGATTAAAGAATCAAATAATCATATTTATCACAAGAAATGCATAAGTTGTCAAAATTGAATTGTTCAAGTTCTAGCCTATAGAATCAACATTTCTAACCTTTAAAATGGCACAAACTCATTACAAAAAATCTATTGAAACCTTAATATATAAATCAAAAAAGGATCAAAACAATTTAAAGCACTGGAAACAGATTTAGAATAAGAAAGATGAGTATGAAAAATGAAACATCCAAAACTAGACAGCCTGAATGTGTATATCTTTGTAAGCTTGAATATGGAAAAATGAAATCCTAAAAATGCAAATATATGATCAATGAAACTTTTGCATATATAAAAAAATAGAAAAAAAACAAGCTTGAAGCTCCAAATAGGTAACTAATTACACCTTTAATGGTGTTTCATTGAAGCTCACTCAATATAAACATTTCTACAACTTTTAGAGACAAATAAACAATATACGTTTCAATAAGGCTCGCTCAATATAAAAATTTCTACAAATTTTAAAGACAAATAAACAATAAATAAAGTCTACCATCTCCTTAACAGATCATAAAAAATTAATTGATGCATCAAAAATGAGATTAAAGCATCAAACAATTAGATTTAACACATGAAACGCATAAGCTATCAAAATTGAAGTATATAATCAACATTTCTAACCTTTAAAATGTCACAAAGTCATTACAAAAACCCTACTAGAACCTTAATATATAAATGGAAAAAGGATAATAACAATGTTGAAGCACCAAAAAAAATATTTAAATCAAGAAAGATGAGTATGAAAAATGAAACATGCAAAACTAGACAGCTTAAATGCGTATATCTTTGTGAGTATGAATCTATCAAGATAAAATCCTAAAAATGCAAATATATGATCAATAATACTTTTAAGTATATAAAAAAAACATAACACAATAAACTTGAAGCTCCAAAAATGGATTCAAATGAGAAAATCGTGAATGAAAAAAAAGCAACAACAAAACTAAGACATCTTTTGTAGATCTAGAAATGTTTGCTTGAAACAATGTTATGGGAGCATAAAGATTGTAACAAATGGTCTAGCACTCATATCTATAGAGTTGGAAGTCTTAAGGCGTTATTGGTTGGAAAAAATAGCCATTGGGAGTATAAAAATTGGTCAAAAAGTTGAAAGTTAAAATTAACTATTAGACCAAAATGGTTGTTTCGGGGTTTATCAATGATGCCATTGATCTTCAAATAAAACCATCGTTGATATGAACAACTACAATGGTGCCATTGTTATCTTAAGCAATAGCCATTGTAAACCACCATTTTACTCTTAAAAATGCATAAAAATGATACCAAACGATTCCAAAACACTCAAAACATTTTCCTAATATCAAATATAACTTTAATAATGTTTTATATCTTTCCATGACTAATGTTTGATATCAAGACAAATAAATTAAGAATAAAAACACAAAATTTCTTAGTTATGATAAATTTAAAAAAGGTTTTAAAATTTTTTTAATCAACTTTAAACTAATTCTTAAACATTTCAAAACCAAATTTCACATCCCAAAATGACTCATACACACTTAAACAACTAAAATGACTCACAAACTCTTAAACTTAGAAAATGAAAATACATCTTTAAAAGGATAACTAGAATCCCTTAGACATTCTTTACCTAATTTTACAAAATGGAAGGAAAAGCTAGAAACAATGCTAAGAGCACAAAGACTTTCAAATACTAAACATGGTATAAGATAAACTAATAAGAATGCATTATTAATTAGTCAGATCACCTTTGTAAAAAGGAATAACCTAGAAAAAGAACCTATATCTAGGCTAAATGAACTAAACAAACAAACAACTAGGGCTCAATCTAGAAAGAGACATTATATATATATGTATTGATATTAGTCGACCAATGCATAGCATCAGTTGACGAGTTAGTAGTTGATCAATGCTTTAATCAATCAACTAGTTGATGGTTGATCAATGGTTAATACAAGTTGAATAGTTTATCATTGTTTAAGACTTCATTTCCTCTACAACAACTAATTTCTTTTATTTCCTCTACAACAAATAATTTCTTTTATTTACTCCTCCTCTCTAAAAAATGCACCTCCTGCAAAAATTTTCCTAACCCAAACCCCCCCCCTCTATCATCTAATATAATTTGTCCCTCACTATTCAATATACACTAAAATTTCTAGAAAATCCCTCAAACAATGATATTTTTTATTCACGACCATTCTTCTCTTTCTCTAAAAATTTTTGGTCTCTGACAAAGCATCTAGTGATGGTGACAGTGTATTCAAATTCCTCTTCCCTTCTAGCCCCACCAAAATCATCTTAATTCAGCCAGCATTTTTAATTAAGTAAAATAGTAATTTCTCAAATTAAGGGATTTAAATATCTTTTGATTTTTCCAATAAATTAGTGAGAAATTGACCTCCAATTTGCCATTTATAAATATATTTAAAGCTTAATTACATAGAAATGAGTTTAGGTTGATTGAATTTTTTATTTTTGTGTAGTTAGGCTCATAGAATTGGAGTTTATCATTTCTAAGCATAATTCCTTGAATTTTTAAAAATTAAAGTATTTTATTGTTTAAAAATTAAATAAATTAAATTGATAAGTAAAGATGTCCAAGAAAACTAATCACCAAACCTTTAGACACAATGTTAAGCTAAGTGATAGCTAGTCAATAGATCATAATCTAACAGATGTCCCCTACATATATAAGTCTATAAAAATAAGCTAGAAACCATCAAAGTTTTTAGGTACTTAGATGCACATCTTTAACCTCCCACAATTGCCTATTGTCAAGTAGCACTTCTGAACATGCTAGACAGTTAATGTGAGCATAGATCACCTCCCTCGTCCATGCTAGTGCACTCCTGGTGAATTCCACTCCTGGCCTTTGATAGGGATCAAAATTGATATGATTTTGATAGTTAATTTGATGCATTATGACCCCTATATTGTGTTTAAATGTTTAATTTATGCCCCATAATGTTTGATTTGCAG
>JAOXYD010209511.1:0-20514 GCA_028565735.1 Pinacopodium congolense
TTATTTCTTTTTAATGCTTGTGTGTCATAGTTTAGGTTTTTTTTTCTATTTCATTTTAGATCTAACTGATTATTTTCCCTGTTGATTTTTTGGTTTTGGATATGAAAGAGAATAGTATAGTGCCCATTATATTTGGAAGACCATTCATGGCTAATATAATGGCATTGATAGATGTGTTTGGAGGGAAACTCATTCTCGAACTTCAAGATGAAGAGATTGAGTTTAATGTTTTTCGATCAATAAAGCATCCTTCCACTCTAGATTCATGCAACTTTATTGATGTTCATGATACTATAAGTGATCCATTCAAGTATCTTTACTCAGATTCATTACAGAAGGCTTTAGTCCATTCATATTTTGAAGAAGTAGAGGAATATGAAGTTCAAAAAGTTACAGAAAAGTTAGAACTGGGAAAGGAGACATCGAGTTGGATTCATTCTAGAAGGTTTGAGCCTTTAGATAGGGCAATAAAATCCCTTCCAAGGCTATGAATTGAAGAACCACCAACTCTATAATTAAATCCTCTTCCCTCAAATTTGAAGTACTAGTCATTTTTGTGACCTCCATCCTAATTTCCTATTATAATTTCATTATGATTAAGTGATACGATGGAAGAGATATTGTTGAGAGTTCTTAGAGAGCATCAACGTGCTATAGGATGGACCTTACCCCATATTAAAGGATTATGTCCTTCTATTTATATGCATCAAATATTCATTAAAGAATGAAGTAAACCTTTGGTCTAACCTAAGCACAGGCTTAATCCAAATATGAAGGAAGTGGTTGAAAATAAAGTAGTCAATCTCCTTTATTTTGGTATTATGTATCCCATTTCTGACTCTACATTGATCAGTCCAGTTCAAGTAGTACCATAGAAAGGAGGGACTATAGTGATGAAGCATGAGCAACATGAATTGATTGCCATAAGGAATGTCATTGGTTGGCATATGTGTATTGATTATCACAATTGAATAATGCCATAAGAAAAGATCACTTTCCTTTACCCTTCATCGGTCAAAGTTATTGAAAACTTAGTTAGGCATAATTTTCATTGTGCCTTAGATGGATACAATGGATATTTCTAAACTCATGTTGCCCTTGGGGACAAGGAAATGACAAGATGTACATGTCTGTATGGTACTTTTTCATATCAACACATGTCTTTTGGTTTATGTAATACCCCTATGGTTGCGGCTAGCCACATACAAAATTAGTTCAAATTAATATATCTTTCCGAGCATAATTTAACAATTAATTTGAGACCAACTTTTTGACAAGTGTACCGGTCAAATCAAGTAATAAAGTGGAGTATATTTAAGACTTTGAGTATCAATCCCACGAGAAAGTATATATAATGTAAGTACTAAGCCAATCAGATTATAATTATAGAAAATAAATAACTAAAATCTAATTTAAAAAGCCTAGAAAAATTCTAATCAATTGTAAAAGAGCTACAGATTGCCTTTCCTAAATTATTTAGCTAAGCTTTAGTGGTTGATGATTTAATTGATTTAGAGGTTAGTGATGCTTAATCTAGTGTCTGCACTAAAGTAAGGCAACGTTATGGTTAAGACACTGACTTATCTATATTGGTCCTATCCTGAAGTTTGGCCAGGCTTCAGACTTAGGTAATAGGAATAAAGTTAAGGAATTATAGTCCTAAATTATATTAATCTATGACTAGCACCCTCATAATTAACCAAGTATTTGGTTATTTCATTGATTTAAACCATGTTGTTTATTGATTTTTCTAATAGCCTAGGTAAAGATTGTCGAATCCTAGATTATCTTAGGGTAATATCCTAAGTGATTAGTTGAGGACAAGCATTAAGCATTCAATAAACATAGATTGACTCAATAATCATGCATTAGTAATCAATTACCAAAATAAATCATCTATAAACACATTTAACAACTAAGCTAAACTAAACATTACAATGATTTCATTTAAGGATGAGGAACTCTCCGTTAGTCATCTATTTTTGACTTCGTTAATGGTGGTTTGTGGATCCATCAATGGTGGGTTGCTAGGCCACCATTAATGGTCTAGACTTAGATGATTTTGCTTCCTTTTTGCACATTTTTTCAATTATTCACATCAATCTACAATTTAAACATTTCTAAACAATTAAGCATTGAAATAAGGGTAAATATACAACAAATAGCATGTAAAATAAACATTTCAGTGTTGCATGATAACAATTTTTGCAATTAAGATTGAAACTTGTATTAAAGTGTTCAAGGATAATTTTTTTGTATTTGGCACATCCTTCGATGCCTATTTAGAGACTCTAGAGAAAGTATTAAGGAGATGTGAAGAAATCAACTTGGTTTTAAATTGAAAAAAATGAAATTTTATGGTGCATGAGTGTATAGTTTTAGGTCATAATATTTCATATAAGGGCATTGAAGTCGATGTAGCTAAAGTAGAAGTAATTGCTCAACTTCCACCAACTCATTCAGTTAAAGTAATTCAAAGTTATCTTGGATATGCTAGATTTTATAGGCAATTTATCAATGATTTTTCTAAGATAGAAAAGTCCCTTACTAACCTTTTAACCAAGGATGTAATCTTTAACTTTGATGATAAGTGTATGCGTTATTTTCAATTATTAAAGTAAAAGCTTAGAAGTGCACCTATTTTTGTATCACTTGATTGGTCTCTTCTTTTAGAGTTGATGAGTGACGCGAGTGACTTTGCAGTTGGTGCAGAACTTAACCAAAGGCATGGAAAGATTTTCCATCCAATCTATTATGCAAGTAACACATTAAATGATGCTAAAAAGAATTACACTACTAATGACAAGGAGATGTCAGTTGTGGTGATTGCAGTTGACAAGTTTTGGTCCTATTTGGTTCCTTAAAAGGTAATAGTCTATACGAACCATTCTGTATTAAAGTACTTGATGAATAAGCAGGATGCTAAGCCATGATTGATTAGACGTGTTCTCATTTTACAGGAGTTTAACATTGATATCAGAGATAAGAGAGGTAAAGAAAATTTTGTGGTAGATCACTTGTATTGTTTTGATGAGATCTAAATGGACAAAGGAAAAAACCAAGACATAAAGAGGTGTTTCCTAAAGAACATTTATTAGCCATACTTACCTTTCCTTGCTATGTGGATATAGTAAATTACTTGACTGGTAATGTTATACCTCTTAACTTTTCATACCAACGAAAGAAGAATTTAAAGATGTGGTTCTGTTGAAAAAGTGCCTTCAATTCTAAGTCATTACCATTCAAAAGAGATAGGATGACACTTTAGCCCTACTATAACTGCACAATAGGTGTTGGAGTGTGGTTTCTATTGGCCTACACTATTCAAGGATGCATTTCATTTAGTTAAGTCTTGTGAAAATTTTCACAGGTTTGGAAATATCTCAAAGAGACATGAAATGCCACTGAATAACGTTTTGGTGTGAGAAATTTCAATGTTTTGGTTATTGATTTCATGGGAGCATTTCCATCATCTTAGTTGCTATTGATTATGTGAGTAAATAGGTTGAAGTAGTTGCTCTTCTTATGAAAGATACAAAAGGTGTAGTTCACTTTCTTAAGAAGAACATCTTGACTCGATTTGAGACAGCTATAACAATTATAAGTGATGGGGGAACACACTTCTATAACAAGCAATTTGAGTCCCCCTTGCCCAATCATGGTGTTACCCATAAGATAGGTACACCTGATCATCATCAGACTAGTAGTCAAGTTGAAACATCTAATTGGGAGATTAAGTAAATTTTGCAAAAGACCATGAGCTCTTCAAGAAAGGATTGGTCACTTAAGTTGGATGATGTAATATGGTCATATCGGACTGTATATAAAAGACATATTGGAACACCGTGCCTTTTGGGCTTGTCATTTTCCAATTAAATTTGAACACCAGGCCTTTTGGTCCATTCATTTTCTAAATTTTGATTTAAATAAGACTTGAGAAGAAAGACATTTGCAATTGAATGAGTTGGATGAGTTTCTTCTCAAAGCTTATGATAACTCTAAATTGTATAAGGAATGAGTTAAGAGGTGGCATAATAAGCATATCATTCAAAGAGAATTCAAGGTTGTAGATATATTTTGGTTTATAATTAATGGTCACTCATCTTTCAAGGTCAATAGACAAGGAGTGAAGTTATACTTGCCTAGTTTAGTTGAGGAGTCTTCTGAGACTCTTTCACTATTTAATCCTCATTGAACTAGGAATTTTCCAAGTTAGATAGGTAATTATGTGTGATTTTATTTTATGTTAGGTGTTAAGACTTTTAAATAATGTGTTAAACACTTTTTAAGTGTGTTTGAATTAAATTAAGTGTGTTTTATTTAGAATATCTTTATTTTGGTGTGATCTTCTTTGATTTTGTAATTTTTTTTTTCAAAATTCTGAAGCAATTTGATGAGTAATCTAATCCATGTTGATAGGACTAGGACTTGAATTTAGGAGGTTTTAATTGAGAATTTAGAGGAAAATTGGGTCATTTTAGCATTAGGCAGACCATCAAAGGTGGTCTTTGAATGACCTATTTTAGGAGCATAAATGACGGGCTATTCATCCTATAATAGTGTTGTTGTATGATGAACAAAGTGTCATTGAAAAGGGATACAAAGATAAATATGACGTAGTTTCACTATTAATTGTCTTCCTTTATTCCTCTTCTCTGAAAACCCTATTTTCCCCTTCAATCTTCAAATCCTCATATCTTTCTCATTTCTCAGCAAAATCATTTGATTTTTTGTCTATTTTTCACATTTTGAGTCCTCTACATGATTTTAGCATCAAATCATTGAGAAAAAAAAAGCGGATTTCTCTCAAAAGCTTCTGAACATTTCGAATCCCTATTCATCCTCAAGATACTTTTTTCTCTTGATATAGACTTCCATTTGATTAGGTTTTGTTATCATTGTGTTCAAAATTTTATTAGCTTTCAATTTATACAAATTTCGTTCAATATTATTATCGACGAAAAAGCAAGAATATTTTGGTTAAAAGAGAATAATCTGGTGACCTTCGCTGGTAAATTTTCTGATTTTTCCTAACATTTTCTGACTCTTTTGTGTATGTTCAATGGCTCCCTAGAGGAAGAGATTGGCGTATTATCCTATTTGAATCCCTAGTCAGGCAAATTTGGACTGGTATGAGGCACACTGTGCCAACAAGTTCATCGTTGAACATCCAATCCATCTGGGCTTAAAGGCATATTCCAACATATCTGGTGACTTACATACTTTAAGATGCGAGTCGATCCTCACTTTTACGGGACCCTTTTACCTAGCTTTGGTTATTAAGAAGAATGAGCCTGACGTAATCAAGATCCGTTTGACAGATAGAGACATTCCGATTCATATCACTCATACCTCTATTTCTGCTTTGTTATGAGTAACCAATAAGAGGCATGTTTTTGTAAAAATAAAGGATCCTCTCCATGGTGACACAATTACTATGAATCCTTCCTTTTTTATTACTACTGCTAGGGATGCCTTAGTGTTGATTAGGAATGCCCAAAGTTATATCACTGTTGCTTTAGCGATTCAGGGCAGATTATAGCTGCTTTTATTAGTCATAATGTTACGCCCTAAACTAGAGGATTGAATGAGACGCAGTTTGTAGACATATATCCTTTGTATAAGAGGCTACATGGTTTAGATGCTATCTTACGATTACCTTT
Organism: Pinacopodium congolense; assembly: GCA_028565735.1. Classification (NCBI taxonomy): domain Eukaryota; kingdom Viridiplantae; phylum Streptophyta; class Magnoliopsida; order Malpighiales; family Erythroxylaceae; genus Pinacopodium; species Pinacopodium congolense. Next base: position 5,664 of record JAOXYD010209511.1, read on the forward strand.
AATTGGCTTGATTATTTGATCTATGCAGGATGTAGTGAAGATCAAGAGGGCCAGCAAGAATATTTGCTTTCCTTGCTTATTGACGATGATATTTAAGGACGTACGAGTTCCTTTTGATTATGTGGAGTCTAACGATCGTACTAGTCAAAATATAATCAATGCCGACTTGCTTAAGCAGTGGCAGTTTAATTTTCAAGGAGCTCACTGATGCCAATTTTAGGAGGTGAGGTATTTGATGGTCCACTTACTGATGCTACACAGCCAGAGGCACCTGAGGACATGAGCGAGGCTTCATTTGAGGCCACTCTGAGTGTTTATCCAACTCGCCAACATTCAACTGTTGTTACTTCTATCCCACCACCACCAACTGCTTCGGACAATTCTCATGTTACTATTCCTTAGTATCTGATTAACATGAATACTCTCATGACATCTGAGCTTTTAGAGTTTAGCTCAGCTTTATTTTTAGAGATGTCTCATTGTTTCAATGGTCTTCAGCATTAGATTGATGATTTCACTGCATGAGTTCAAAGCCTTTATGATTATTAGTGTGCACGACATGATGATGATCCTTCTTTTTAGTTGACTCAGTTTATTTTAGTCAATATGGTTTGTTTATTTTATTTCAATTTCAGTTTTGAAGTATAGGTTTCCTTTATGTAGTGTAGGTTGTTTTCATATTTGATTTCTACATTTTGTCCTTCGGCCCCTTAGTTGTATTTAGATTACCTATTTATATGAGTGGAACATTCTTTTATTATTATATGTGTTTATTACTTTTAGTTGTTTTAGTTCCTGCACTTTCAACAATGGATCTCTAAGACTCTATCAAATAGGTGTATTTCTTTCCATACTCTCATATATTATGATTTTCAATTTCTTTATTGAAATTGAGGATAATGTTTAGTTTAAGTGCGGGGGAGGGATCAAATCATATTGGTATATTCACTTGAGTTTTATTTGTTTAATAGTGATTTGATTTATCATCAATTTCATTATAATTTATAAATATTGAAAAAAATTTCGATTTTGATCCTTCTTATTGTCTACACTTTCTTTTAAATTCAATGTTTTAACAATTTGAAATGTTATATTATTAATTCTAGCTATTAATGACTAAATGCCTTTAACTCATTTCATAATTTTGGGCGGCCAATACCTAATGATTTGAATGATATTCCACATATAAAGTGCAACTTCCAGAATAATTTTGTAAGTTCTTTTAAGGCACTTTTACCATTCAAGTAAAAATAAAAAAAGAACCAGAATTATCCCTAAAAAATAATAAAAACAAAAAATAAAATTAACATTAATTAGTTAAATAAGTAAGCAGAATCCAGTCCTTTGGTTTCTAATCTTATATATGTATAGGAAAACATGTATAAAAAGAAAAAAAAGAAAAAATATATATATATATATAAGGCTTGAATTTATGAGTGGGACTAATAGTAAGTTAAGTTACTATGGCGCGGTTGACTAACTGAGGGTTATTCATGACAAAATGTTCACCTTTGCGTAAAAATACTGAAGTGACTTCTCAACTAAACTGCGTACAGATTTAATTAATTATGCGATTAATTAATTTATGTTTCAAAATTACTTCAAGGATGTGAAGTGAAGATGATGCATTAAACTCAGTATGTTTGCCTTTTACATGTGGAATTGATTTTTGAGACTTAGGTTGAAGCTTGAAAAACAATGAAATGATTTAAATGCATTTCTAATTTAATACAATTCATTAATTTTATAACATTTCCATGTGTCATTATTTTTTAAGGATGAAGAAAGATTTTTCATTAATTATGTTATTAATTTTCAATTGAATTTTCTAATTTTATATCCTATTAATAAATTGATGATGAATTAATTTACTTGAGGACAAGCAAATGCTTAAGTGTGGGGCAATTGTTTGGGGTCAAATTGATTGTATTTTGATTGATAATTTGTTGAATTATGACCCTTAATTTAATGCATAATTATTCAATATATGTATTATTATGTTTAGTTTCTAGGATAGAGCTTAAAGATGGAGATTAGAGTAAAAATTAGAAGAAAAAGTCTTATTCCGAACCATTAACAACACCTTTGCAGGGTCACATTGATAGATGAATAGGGGGTCGTTGGTGAGTTCAGCATGCGTTCAGCAACGGTGTTTTATAGCCTGCCATTGTAATTCGGCTCACCCAGCCATTCATATAGCTAGTCAATAATATCAATCTCAAATCTCCAAAATTGTGGTTTGGTCATGCTCTCCATTAATGCTCTTATCTTTTAGCACATGTGGGAGACTGCTGAAGTTGTAAAAACAAACAAACAACAAATATTTACATAATCAGTTAAGGAGAATTCAAATCTAGAAAAAAAAGAGAGAGACACTCTTCCTTCTCTCTTCTTTGTTCTTAGTAGCATATAGGCTTAAAACACTTTGTATTCATATTGTATGTTGTTTTTTGAGTTTTTAGACATTGGAGCTTATTTTTAGGGCTCATATATGAGTCTAGGAATCATCCAACGGGATTTCTTAACTCAGATTATAATTTTTTTCCTCTATTTTTCAAATTAATCAAAGTTCTTATGCGTATGCTCATATCTATGAATGTCCTTTGATTATTTTGAAAGATCTTGATGAAATAGAATCTTTTTGGTGTATAGAATCAAGTTGGAAGTTTAAGACACATATTTTTGTAACCTCTAAACTTTATTTTATAACTCATATTTTCAGATATATCAAAGTATGTTGCTTAAAGTGTATATCTTGTATTTTTTGATCAAAATGTGAGACTAAATCATTTCTATTGCTAAGGATTGGTATTTTTATGGATTAAGCGAGGTGAATGACATGATATAAGGTCTGAGTTTTCTTTATTAATGGTTTAAAAGATCTATTTTTGGGCTGCCTACCTATGATTAGAGTTTAAGATAAAGTAAGATTGGGAAATCATCAAAATATGTTAGAAAAATCATTAAGCAAAACTAATTAATCTTTGAATGACCAAACATGATTTTTTTTTAGTAAGGTAGAGATTTGAGATTAAAATTTTGAAACTCACCTTCTTGAAACTAAACCGCATTTACTTTATTTGTAGCATAACCAAACTCTAAACAATATTTAATGGAGAAAAAGAAAAGTCTTAACCATATCTTTGTTATGATTTTGTGAAGGAAATCTAACTAGCCCTTAAATGTGTTCAAAGCTCAATTCAATCATCAATCACCTAATCCTTAGCTAATTTACACATTTAGTGATTTTCTAAAATTTTTTAAAGCATTTAAAAATCATTTTCGAAGTGATTAAGCCAAGTTAGTCTAGTTTAGCAATTTTAAGGTTTTAATCAAATTGTTTGGATTTTCCTAAATAATTGTAATCTAATCAACCTAGTAATTAAGCCCTTTTCCCCAAGGGATTGAGATCTGGGGTGTTAAATATACTCCTCTTTATTACTTTTGCAATAGGTGCCCTTGCCTAAATTTCGTTAGTTTTCAAAGTAAAATCATTTAAAAATCATTAAAAATTTCTAAGTCAACTAACCAACGCAACAAGGATAAAAAGTTGTTTATTATATGTTCCATGTCAACATTTTCTCACAAATTTGTTAGAATTTATACTAAGAGAGACGTATGCTCTAATACCAAGTATTAGACTTAAATGGCACCTAAGAGGGGAGTTGCATTAAGTTGTTAAAAATTTATTAAAAAATTCCTAGGAACAGTTAAAGAAATTTGATACCTTGTGAAAATTATTGGAGAAAAACATGAAACCAAAATGTATAACAAATAATAATTGAAAAAATTAAATAATACAATTAAGTTAAATAAAAGTATGTAGATATTAAATGGTTAAAATTGCAATCACAATTTTTTAAGAAAAAAACTAAAATTGCATAGAAATTAAAGAGAGTAAAGGAAGAATGGCATCACCAATTTGTTCCAGTTTAGAGCAATCTAGTTACTCCTACTTCTAGTCCCCAAAAAATATTGTTGAGATTTTGTTCCAATATCAAGATAATCAAGGTACAAAGTAACATTACAACACTTTTAAAAAAGGCTCAAGGTAAATTTTGTACTCCCTTTCAAAGCCTAAGAACAACCTTTCATAAGAATAATCTCTTATAAAAAAAATACACTTGAAATATAATCTCACTTAAGTACTCTCTAGTATATTTGGGAGGCTCACAATAACATAAAATAAATGCAAAAACATGTATAATAGAGCACTCAAAGAAGAATAGCAAGAAAGAGCTTCACAATGCCTTTAAACACTTGATTGATCACTTTTTAAACACTCATGTTATTAAAATAAGTGTTAGACAACCTATTTATAATTTTAAGATGTCAATTTAGTTGTTTGTTACCATTGTACAACATTATCAAACATTAAAATTGAGTTACCATTGAAGCAAATACACTAAGTAGGATTTACACTCTTAAGTGGTGGTTCTTATGACTTAAATAGTTGAGTTTAGTACTCATCATTTAAATTTCGAAAATGTATACTAAACAACAACTATTGTGTATTGTTGTTTAATTCCTATCCAATTGCCATATAAAACTTGACTAATTTATATTGAATGGCCCTTTAAAAACCAACCATTTAGCCCTTTTCAAACTGTCATTTAGTCAATTAAAACATATATAAACTTGTCTAAAAACATTAAATCCAATCTAAATTAATTCCTAACATTTTTATATACTTTTTAAAGTCATAAAGCCATTTAAAACCTTCCCAAAAATATTTTTAACAAATCAAGAGGATTATCAAAAAATTTCACATAAAGTTCCTCTTGATTATGCAACCTATATGCTTATTCTAAATTATGAATAAGTTATGCATGTAGTGAGCCCCTTTAAACACTAAAGAAAAATTAAATAAGACTTAAAATAAAAACTATAAAGCAAAACCTATATGAATTATATCTTAAACTATTCCAAAACTTTGAGTCTTGATCAATTAACTTCATAATCTTGATTTTAACTCCAAACTCCTTATACATCTCCTTTAGCATTCCAAGTTTAACTCCTATCTTTCAATGCATCAAACAAATTTAAAATAATTAGTCCATTTGGTCTTTTGTCATCATCAAAATAAGGTGAACCTCCTTTGATTCAACAAAATTGAATTAAAACTCCAATTAAATTTCAAGAATTATTAATTATATAATAGGACTGATCATTCTATTTATACTTTCTAGTTTGGATGCTAGATGTTCATTTGGGATTTGTAATTTTCACTTTTTAGTGTCAAGAGTATTTATAAGTTGATTAAATCTGTAATTGAAACTTAAGTAATTACTCTAGAGTTTTATTCTTTAAGTTGCATGATTGAGCTTATATGATTATAACTTTGTTAACCAATTTTCCATTACTTAATGTTACTAAATATTTGAATCTAGAGAATTTGCTCTAGATTATTATTTTTGTTAAACATGTTTTCAAAACTTATTATATTTCCTACTATTATAAAAAAATTTGAGGTATTAGAGCCTATTTTATGTATAAAGGTTAACATTTTAAGTAGGACATAATTTAGATGCCTTAAATGTTCAAATGTCTTTTCATATATCCTAAGAATATCTTTTAAATTGTTTCTTATCATAGTTATCTGAATCTTAAGAATTTTTGGTACAATTTTCATTGTATATATTTTATTAGTTACATTTTAATTTATAGAAATATAATTAAAACATGAATTTTATTTAACATTGGAAATAGTAAAAACTAGACCAGTTCTTTGTTGGATTGTTCTTGACTTACCTATTACTTTCATAAGAGGTAATAGTTATGTTAATTTTAGTGGCCTACGATAGCTACACCACTGTAATAAATTCTTAAGCCTTCAATTAAATTCTACTTTCCCTTGAATTCTTTGCCTATAAGACTTTTACTGAACCTAGCATTATGTGATGCTTCATAAGCTTTGCCATTGAACTTCCTTGAATGGAATCAATCAAGGTGTTTCCTCCTAATTTTATACCACAAACCGTTAGCAATAAACTACTTCAATTTCCATTCTTTAATATAAAGACAATAGCTTTACATAATTCCATGAATCCTCCATCTCATGTCCATATTCTTGATGGAAATCAAAAAAATTATGTAAACATCTATTTTTAAGGATGCTGATTAGTGATTTGGAAAAATTGGTGAGGTCTTTGTTTTTGGCATAGTTATGATTAAAGGATATATTCAATTATGTCAAAGAAGTGATTTCATATTTGTAAGTCCCCCCTCCTCCTCTCTCTATGCACTCCTTTTCCAAGACTCTTGTTTATTAGAGTACTCCAACAAATCTCCTCTTATTCCCATGTCCCTCTACCCCTAGGATGATTGCTTAATTCTCTTTGGGAAGTGCTTTCATTCCTCTAATATAATGATGTATTATGCTAACTTATATAGTTCCTCTAAAGTATGCACCTTGTCTATTAAAAGGTATCTCTATAATGGTTGGTGGAAAAATAGAACTTTCTCAATGGTTATAGTCACATAGTAGAGTTTAAAATTTGTATGTGAGTACCTTTTACATTAAATCTTTATGTGTGCTATCTGAATTTCTTTGCCATAACTTTCAGCATGCTACAAGCAGAAATATGTAAAAACTTTCAAGATTCAAGATGTGCACAGTAATCACAAAACTAATTAATCAATCATCGCATCACAATTTACTTCAATTATAGGCAATTTATTATCATAGTTCACATATTGGTTTTACTATTTAGTTTATGGCCCATGCTCACTTAGTATAATTATATTTAAAGGTCCATAAGCTCATCTCATTAAAAAGGAATCAAATAAGATATTTTTCACTCTTCAAAATATCCTAGTACTTTTCTTAAAGACAAGTGCATAGCAAATAAGGTATCCCCACTTTAAGAATATCTGGGTAATTATCCCAATGGTAAGTGTAAACAAATATCCTATAGGATATACTTACCCTTAGAATACGTTGGTACTTATCATAAGGACTTATGCCTAACAATTAACCGTGGCCTTGTATATTATATCTATGACCATTGAATATACTCAATCTCAGGAAAGCAACTAATAGTCTAATTTTATTTTCTTAATCAATCATAGTTCACTCCATGCATAACGCATAAAGTCACCATCATATTTTGATTAACCAGTAATAGTACATAACTCACACTCTATATTAATACCATGCTCTTTTCACATAAATTGACTAAACATTATGTAAACATGCAATAGTAGCCATTACCCTTACAACATATGATCTCAAATGTAAACTTTTCAATTCACATCATGTCATCATGAAATTTTTTATAACATTCAATAATTACAATTTTACATATATTTTTAAAATCTCATAATTTGAATTGTATACAAAATTCATATTAACCATATAATACACAAAAATATTAAATTAAGAGTACATCTTATTTAGCCACTTACAAAAAAAATCACTTATCATGTAAATCATGTAATATCTAAATATTATAACATTCACAAAAAATTTAACACATATAGGAGTACACTCTAATAATCACTTACCTAGTATCTGCATTAGGGAAAATAAAACATTAAATTTAAAATACTGACCCTTTACTTTATCACCACAACCTATGAACGACATTTGGTGAAGGTTTTGTAGGTGACTAATCTATATTGAGTAATCCATGGTTCCATTATTTGAAATTTATGATTTCTTTTTCATTTTTGGTTGCCAGGTATATATTTCATAGTTTCACCAGGTCATTTGATTATTCAAAATGCACTCATAAAAACTTAAAAAGACTCTACAATGACATAAGTATTTTGAAAATTTTTATGAAATGTGTTGTATTTAAGACATTAGCTTTGGAAATTTCCCAAATATCTAATATTAAAGAGATTGACGAGGCTAGAATCAAAATCTTATTTAACTAAGGAACATTTGCTTCCTAGATTTCCTATTAACTTTCTTCGCTAATGGCCCCTAAATAGATAAATAAACTATTTAGTAAAGGTTCTAACATAATCTACATGAATCATTAACTGAAAAATTTTTTCTAGACAAGAACCTCATAACATATCTCAAAGCCTCCCCATAAATCAATAGCTTGAAGGCTTTGTTAATTTCATCATAATGTAACTCAGAAATTTTGAGTCCCTTTAAATTCACCACCCTGATCAGGCATTTAGGTCTTACTTCTCTATCCTCAAAACACTGTTATAATAATGCTTCTCCTATTAAACAACTCAATCAAATGTACTGGTAGTAAGTTTGGCTTTAGTATATTCTCATCGACACCATCTTTCCCTAACCAAATGTGAGTGGCCAATGAAGCCTCTCTAAGAATATCTAATATCATAATGCACTCAAATTTATAACAATCATCAATGATGTTGAACACTTCTCTTATTCATGCTCTAATAGTAAGCAAAGCATTCTTGTAATACCCATTTTAATATGGACTTAGATCTTAGCCCAACCTAATAAAATATCTAATTTTCTAGAATTATCTACATTAGTTCCTTCTCTTTTAATTCATTCTCCTATTTTTATTTTTAATTTGTCTTTCTAAAATGCCCTAACTTTTACTTTTTATTGCTTTCCTTCTTCCATCCATGTGCATTGTCTTTCACTTTCAATTTTAGTTTCCCTTATTCTTCCTTTTTATTGGAGATCCTTCACATTATAGGTGAGAATCGCTAATACCAATAAGCTTTAATAACATATCACTATCTTGTATTGCTCTCTCCATATTTTCGGGTAAGTTGAATAATTTCTCTATTGATCCTTATTTCTTTAAGCTATTGTAGTTGAATTTGGGTAATCATCTTATGAGCTAAGTAGTTAGAGCATTATTTGTTTGTGTGTTAGGGTAGTTTAATTCCTGTATTTGGTTTTCTTTCAATTGAAGAGAGTGTTGCAATGGGAGGGAGTAAAATGGAGTGGGAGGCAACAAAAGTTTAGTCACCAGAAAATTTAACTACCAAATTTTGAAAGCATTTGAGCAGAGTGTTCATAAGGTCATCGAAATTTTAGGCTTTTCTACTAATAGTGAGCTATGATTTTACTTGTTAATGTTTATTACATTTATATGTCTACTTTGTTAATTCTTTGGCTTTGGGATATCCAATATAAGTTGTTAAGAAAACATGATGGGGTGTGATTGGAATATAATATTAAAGAGAGGAATTACTAGTAATGTGAGTGATCAAAGGAGAAACCGAAACATGGGCAAAGAAGGAGAGAAGATTCGATAACAAAGAGAGCTTAATTTTTAGGACATTTTAGGAATTTTAGAATTTGTTAAGGGGTAATTTGGTAAGAAATTTTTTTTAGGGCATTTTAGAGATTTGTGAAATTTTGGGGGATGTTTTAGTAAATTGGGTTGTTAAGTTAGTTTTGAGCTTAGTAGCTTGTTTTTGGGCTTGTATTTTAATTTGGACTTAATTGGCTTTATTTTATATTGGTCTTGTGGATCAGTAATTATGTTTTGGGCATAATTTAAGAAATATAGATTTTAAGAGACCGAGTAAGTATTTCTAATTTGTACCCTTATAATATTATAATTGTGTGTAAAGTATATGATTTAAGGGACTATATGAAATGTGTGGAATTCAGAAATTCTTCAAAATAATTCTTTGTATAATTAAAATATTAATTTTTTCATTATAGCCTATTTATCTTAAAAATATCTAATTATGATGATTGTTCGGAATAAATATATTTTAATAAAAGATATTAATAATATGTTATGGATTATTTGAATGATTGATTAGGTTTCATTTTATATGATTTTTCATGTTAAATTGATGTCAATTAACCCTTAAGTTGACGTTTTATTGAGTAATTATGTCTTGGATTTGTCTAATTGTAAGTGGCATTTCAATTGGAGTTAAATTGCATAAAAAATTTAAGAAAGGAGCTGAAATCATGAGTAAACGTCAGGACTAAAGGGGGTGGCATTTTACTCTTGCTGACTCGCATTTTGGTCTCTTCAAGAAGTGAAACGTTGGACTTAAGAACTGTTGTTTGACTCCTGACTCAAGTGTTGTTTTACTATCAAACGAGACAAAACAGGCTAGATCTCTTGATTTTATTGGTTGTAACTTTCCAACTTGTGTCTTAAGCTCCTACACATACATATTGAGCTCTGGAATTAGTAGAGATAAACAAGCAGAACACAAAATCAAGAGGAGAAAGAAGAGAGTAGTTCATCTTAAAAAATTTTTCTTTATTTCTTCCAATATTTTATCCAATTTTGTAGATTTCAATTGATGTTTGAGGGTTTTAAAAGCCTCTACTCGTGGTTCAAGCTTGTAACTATGATTGTCGCATATATTTGGTGATTTTTTACTTGTTTATATATATATATATATTAAAACCATCTTTCCTCTCATCTATGCAAGTTTATGATAAATATGATGAGTTTGATTTTCTGCTTCAAATGAGTGGCTAGATATGTTAAAGGTTGTGGATTGGTTCTAAAAGGATTTAAGTATGTGATAAATGGTTTTAATGCATGATTGGAAGCTGTCTTTTACTTATTGGATGAAATTAATGCTTTTTTCAACTAAAACCATTGGAATAAAGTTAAGAAACATATTAAGATCCGAGAAATCTACCTAATATGTTGGACCAATCAATAAGTAACCTCATTTAAATCATTTCATGATCAAGCTATGGTTTATTTTGGGGATTCTAATCTCAGGATTGAGAATTTTAGGTTAAGTTTCCTATATATTATGCATAATGCGTAAATAATGATGCATAAACAACCTTCATCTTAAGTTATTAGACATTAAGATTGGTCTTAACCATAACTAGGCTTTGAATTAGAGAAGAGACCTTAAGACACCACTTCCAATCCCTAATCAATTCACTTGGATCGTTAAAGGACAATTCCATAACCTATTTATCCAATTAAGAAACCATTTTCGTTAACTAAGTTATTCTTCATAAGTATTGATAGATTTAAATTGAGTTAGCAATCTTAGTTTTTAATTCCAATTAATCTTGAATCTCTAGATAATTGTGATCTAATTTAGGCATAGTACTTGCATTTTAGCTGAACTCTCTATGGGAATGATACTTGGATATAAAATGCTCCATATATTACTTATGATTAGTGCACTTCCCATCAGTGTTTGTTTAAGTTTAATTTGAGATAAGTGTGGTTCAAGAATATAATTTATGAGTTAATTTGAATCAATTAGAGTCTATAGAAACCAACCAAAAAGTTTTTGGTGTCATTGCTGAGAATCGACGTTATTCATAATCGGAATATTAGCACCAATTAGTGAAGATTACTTTATAGCTATTAATATTATTTTAAGTGTTTATCTTTATTTTCCTTGCTTTATTTGATTTGAGTAAATTTCATGCCCTTTTTCTTCAATGTGTGTTGAGAATTGCATGCATACTCGGAGACTCAAACCCAAGTAGTTAGAATTTGATCTGGAGCTTGAGCATTCACTTAGGAAGAAAAAGAAACAAACTCGAGCAAGCACGTTTAAATTTGTAGGAGTAGAGAGATTGAGTGAATCTAGTGAACAACCAGTTGAATTAGAAATGGATCCACTTGAAAAAATTGAACATAAACCCTTAATTATGAGAGATTTATCTTTAGGAAATAGAGGGTAGCCTATGGCTAGCATTGTGGAGCCTAGGTCAATGCCAATAACTTTGAAATCTCTCATAGTATCATTTGAATGGTTAGAGCTTCTCAGTTTTGTAGAATAGCTCTTTAAAATCCAAATGAGCATTTATAGAATTTTCTTGATAATTGTGATCTATTCAAAAGTAATGGAGTTCCTAATGATACTATTAGGATTAAATTGTTTCCATTTTCTCTTAGAGATAGGGCTAGAGCATGGCTTAATACTCATCCACCAAGTTCCATTGAAATATGGGATGAGTTAATGAAGCTATTTCTGGCCAAGTTTTTCCCTCTTACAAAGATTGCAAAGCTTAAAACTAAAATTAGCTCTTTTTTTAGTATGAAAATAAGAACTTATATAAGGCATGGGAAAGGTATAGGGAAACATTGGAAAAGCATCATGGCCATGGCTTTAATACGTGGCAACAAGTGGATATATTCTATGAGGCCTCACACCCTCTACTCGTTGCATAATATATGCTATAGCTAGAGGCAGTTTTATGAATAAGACTCCAGAGGAAGCATACAATTTGATAGAAGAGATGGAAACTTACAGTTTTCAATATAATTTTGAATGCCATCCAAGAAAACCACTTGGGATGCATGCTATTAATGATATAATCGCTTTATCATTCCAAGTAGAAATGTTAAATAAGAAGCTAGATAATTTGGTGAGTGGTGTTTGAATTTGTGGAAGTAGAAATCCAATTAAATGTGATAACTGTAGTAGTTCCTCTATTTTGTCCATAGATTGTCAAGTATGTAGTCCCTGTTCTAGAGAGCCTGATCAAGCATAATATACGAGTTATAATATGTAAAGGAATGACCATTATTCAAATACCTATAATCCTGGATGGGGAGACCATCCTAACTTCTTTTGGAAAGACAATCAAAATACCTACCAACCTCCAACACAACAGTAAAGAGTTCCACCACTAGGATTTAGATCAAATCCACCTCCATCAGAAAAATCATGTCTGGAGGAGATAATGCTAAAATTTATTCAAGGTAATGAGTCCCAATTACAAAACCATTAAGTAGCCATTAAGAACTTAAAGACTCAAGTTGGCCAAATAGCTCAAATTTTACTAGAAAGGATTATTGGTAAGTTTCCAAGTACAACTAAAACTAATCCTAAGGAACATGTAAAGCTCATAACCTTGAGAAGTGGTAAGGAAGTTGAGAATTGTGAGTTAGAAAAGAAGAGTGAAGCAGAAAGTGATCTAACTGATGAAATAATAGTGGAAGAAGGAATAAGCTAAGGAAGTGGTGAATGACCATCAAGATCAAATCCAACCACGAATTCCTTACCCATAGAGGCTCAAAAAGGCTAAGATAGACAAGCAATTTAGGAAGTTTGTCGAAATGGTTAAGAAATTACACATTAACATCCCATTTACTGAAGTTATAGCAAAAATCCAAAACTATTCAAAGCTTTTAAAGGAAATTTTGTCAAAGAAGCATAAATTAGAAGATTATAAGACTTTTAAATTAAATGAAGAATGTTTTGCAATCTTGTTCAAGAAGTTACCTCCTAAGTTAAAGGACCCTGGTACCTTTACAATTCCTTGTGCTATATGCAATCTACAAATAGAGAGGGCACTTATGGATCTTGGTGCTAGTATTAATTTGAGGCTCTTTTCTATTTTTAAGAACTTAGGATTAAAAAAACCAAAGCCACTAACTATTTCTTTACAATTACCAGATCATTTTATTACTTATCCACGAGGGATTATTGATGATGTTTTAGTTAAATTTGATAAGTTTATTTTTCCTATGGATTTCTTAGTATTAGATATGGAGAAAGATAATAAGGTGCCTATCATTCTTGGAAAGCCATTTATGGCTATAGCAAGGGCACTAATTGACGTGCATCATGAAAGGCTGATTTTTACGATTTCAAGATGAGGAAATAGAATTTATATGACTAAGGCAATGCAGCATTCAATGGATAATGATTGTTGCAATTTTATATGTATCCAGTATTGCATAAGTGACCCTACCAAGGTATTATGTTCAGACCCCATGTAGAAGGTGTTAACTCATTCTCAGTATATAGATTTGAATGAAAAGGAATTCACTAAAGTTTTAGGAGCTTTGGATGCAATGTAATTATCTTCAAGGTGGCGCCCTTTGAAGAGATTTAGGAGTTTGGAAAGGTCTATTAAACCTTTGCCAAAGCCATCAATTGAAGAGCCACCGGAGTTAGAATTAAAGCCCCTACCTTCGCATTTGAAGTATGCTTTTCTAAGTCCCCCATCACAATTGCTAGTGATTATTTCATCATCTTTAAATGAATGTATGGATGAAAAATTACTGAGGGTATTAAAAGAGAACATTAAGGCTATAGGTTGGAAAATTTCATATATAAAAGGATTAAGCCCTTCAATTTGTATGCGTAAGATTTTTATGGAAGAAGGAAGTAAGTCTTTTGTCTAAGCCTAGCAAAGATTAAATTTAAATATGAAGGAAGTTCTTAAGAATTAAGCGATTAAATTGGTAGATGCGGGTATAATTTATCCAATTTTTTATTCACCTTGAGTTAATCCAATTCAAGTGGTAACGAAGAAAAGGGGGTATCTCTATTATTCATAATGAAAAGAATAAGCAAATAGAAACAAGAAAGTCATTAGGCGACGAATGTACATTGACTATCAAAAGTTGAATGCCACAAGAAAAGACCATTTCCCACTTCCTTTCATGGATCAGGTTATAAAAATAATGGATGGGCATAGATTTCATTGTGCACTGGATGGTTATACCAGATACTTATAGATCCCAGTAGCCCCTAAGGACTAAGAGGAAACAACTTTCACTTGTCCTTATGGCACATTTGCTTATAGGCGTATGCCTTTTGGGCTATGCAATGCCTTAACCACTTTTCAACGTTATATGTTAATAATTTTTCTGACACGATTGAGTCTTGCATAGAGGTTTTTATGGATGATTTTTCAATATTTTTAAATTCATTTAACTTATGCTTAGACAATCTAGAAAAAGTGCTTTAAAGATGTGAAGAGAAAAATCTAGGATTAAATTGGAAAAATGTTACTTTCTGGTGCAAGAGTGTATAGTATTGGGTCATAAGATATCTAGTAGAGGCATAGAGGTTGATCCAGCAAAGACAAAGGTCATTGCTAAACTTACACGTCCAAATTCAGTTTGAGTAATATAGGCCAATTCAATCCCTTCCAAAACCTTCTGTTAAAGATCCACCAACTCTCGAATTAAAGCCTCTCCCTTCGAAT
>JAOXYD010209524.1:0-20511 GCA_028565735.1 Pinacopodium congolense
ACTCAAACCATTAGTGATTAAGCATATTTTGTTATCATCAAAACCAAGATTGGAACCTCCCTTGGTTCAACAATTATCATCAAAATAAACAAAGCATATTTTCAAACAACTCAATTAAAGGTCTAACAACCTTAGAAAAATCCTTAATGAATCTTCTATAGAAACTAGCATAGCTGTAGAAACTACTAATAGATTTAACATTATTAGGTGGAGAAAGTTTCTTAATGACATCAATTTTTATTGGGACAACTTCTATGCCCTTGCTAGATATCTTGTGACCTAGAACAATACATTCCTGA
This sequence comes from Pinacopodium congolense, assembly GCA_028565735.1. Classification (NCBI taxonomy): domain Eukaryota; kingdom Viridiplantae; phylum Streptophyta; class Magnoliopsida; order Malpighiales; family Erythroxylaceae; genus Pinacopodium; species Pinacopodium congolense. The sequence goes on from JAOXYD010209524.1 coordinate 300, forward strand.
ACCATAAAATGGCATTTTTCTTAATGAAGCACTTAATGGATCTCCTCAAATCTAGTTAAGACTTTCTTCGAGTTATCTAATCATGCATCAAATAATATGTCAACATAAAGAAGTCATCCATAAAAATCTCAATGCATGTTTTAAGCATGTCAGAAAAGATAGTAATCATGCATCTTTGAAATGTAGTTGGAGCATTACATAAACTAAATAGCATGTGTCCACATGTAAATGTACTATAGAAATATATAAAAGTTATTTTCTCTTAATCTTCTGGGGCTACTGGAATCTGAAATAACTACTATATCCATCTAAGAAACAATAAAATCTATGTCTTGCTAATTTCTCAGTCCTTTGATCAATAAAAGGTAAAGAAATGTGATCTTTTTTGTTGGCTTCATTCAAATTTTATCATCTATGCACATTTTCCATCCAATTACTTTCCTAATGGCTATCATCTGTTTGTTTTCATTTTCCATAGCAATTGTGCCTCCTTTCTTTGGCATCACTTGCATAGGACTCACCCAACTAAAAGCAAAGATAGGATAGATAATACCTCTATCCAGAAGCTTTACTACCTCATTTTTTACCATGTCCTTCATATGTGGATTGAGTTGCCCCAGGGGTTGTACTGGTGCCTTACTTTTATCCTCCATAAAGATGCGGTACGTAAAGAAGGAGGGAATAATACCCCTTATATCCACTATAATCCATATAATAGCCTTTTATGATCTTGAAGCACCATCAAAAGCCACTCCTTTATGGTACTTGAAAAAAAAGAAGAAATAATGATTGATAAGTTCTCAGGTGGGCTCAAATATAAATACTTCAGGTGACTAGGGAAGGGTTTAAGATCAATAGAGGGAGGCGCTTCAATCGATGGTCTGGGTAATGGCTTGGCTAGTCTTTGAGTGGCTCATACGTTCTATACTGTGGCCAATATGCTTTCTCTAACTCAGCTCCATGGTACCCCAGCTTCTTTTGCAACTCCTCACCCATCTCTTCAGGTAAACCTTATGCTTCTTCTTCTAATAATCCTGCATAAACAATAAAAAAATGATTAATTTTAGAAATTATATATATATATATATATCAATGAAATTACAAAAGTTAATAATGGATGGATACTTTATGGCATCAAACATATCAAACACTAGTTCTTTATCTTGAAGTCGCAAGATAAGCTTCCCATGCTACACATTAATGATGGTCCATGCAATGGCCATGAAAGGTCTCCTGAAAATAATAGGAATGTTTTTGTCTTCTTTTATGTCAAGGACTAAGAAGTCTACTGAAAAGATAAACTTGTCTACCTTTACCAACATATTCTCTATAACTCCCCTCAGATATATAATGGATCTATTTACCAACTGAAGCAAAATTGTGGTAAGTTTGGGCTCCACGAATCTAAGCTTTCTGAAAATAGAAAGAGACATCAAGTTAATGCTTGCACCCAAATCCATTAAGGCCCTATCTATATGTAAATCACCAATAGTACAAAGAATATTAAAACGCCCTAGATCCTTGAGCTTTGGTGGTAACTTCTTTAATAAGATGGCTAACACTCCTTATTAAGCTTCACTGTCATATAGTCTTTGAACCTCCTCTTGTTAGACAAAATTTCCTTCAAGAACTTATCATAAGAAGGCATATATGCTATAGCCTCAGCAAAGGGAATGTTAATATGCAGCTTTTTAAATATCTCAAGAAATCTACCAAATTATTTATCTAATTTCTTACCTTTTAATCTCTAAGCATAAGGGATCTAAGGTCTTAACGAATTTGTGATAAGGTCAACAAATAATCTTGGATGATCCTCCTTTTCATATGGTTCTTCTTTGTCCTCCTTTCTTACTACTTGATTCTCTTCTCCTCCACTCTTCTCTACTTCTTCATCCTTCTGCTTGTGCTTAACTCGCTCAAGCTGTCTACCAAACGTCAATGAGATTGTCATTGTATGCTCTCACCAGTTGGCCTCAATGGTGCTAGGCAATGAACCTGGAGTCCTTTCCTTTAACAAACTTGAAATCTGACTCATCTGGTTCTTAAGATTTTTGACAGAAGCTTCGTGATTTTGCATCCTCGTTTCCATATTGGAAATATACTTATGAGTAGCTCATCACGATTAGATTTCTCTAACAGTATGGCAGGAACCTTGAAATTTGGAGGTGATGGTCTCTGGACATTAGATGGTTGTGAATTTTGATTGTTGCTCCAAGATAAATTAAAGTGATTCCTCCACCCAGGATTGTAAGTATTAGAATATGGGTCATCTTTCTGCCTGTTCTATTTACCTACATAATGAACCTCTTCTGATTCTTATGTGAAGGTGTTCCCAACTTGAAATTCGGAAGATGGATGAGAATCATCACCATAATGCTTACATATAGCACAATTCTTCATAGATAAGATTAGACCCCCTTTACAATATGCATCAAACTATCCAAATTCTTAGTAAGAACCTCTATCTGATCTGACCAGGGCACTGTATTATCCACTATATGAATACCTGTATGTCTTCTGGGATGCCTCTCTATATGGAATTAAAAATTAGTTGTGGCCATTTTATCAATCAACCTGTAGGCTTGCTCAGGTGTCTTACTCATCAAGCGAACCCCTTCTACTGTATCTATGGTACTCCTAGTTGATGGCATCAATCGTGTATAGAAAGTGTTAACCTAATGCCATATAGACAATCCATGACTCAGGCACTATGCCAACATCTCTCTAAATCGCTCCCACGCCTCATATAAACTTTCATTCTTAAATTCGATGAAAGAGGTGATCTCATTCTTCATCTTGGTAACATTAGCATATGGGAAAAACGTGGTTAGGAATAATCTTATCAACTCATCCCATGTAGTAATTGATCCTGACTACTGTGTGCCCAACCATGTTTTTGCTCTATCCTTTAAGGAAAATGGGAATAGTCTCAGCCTTACTACATCGTCCGACATGCCATTATGTTTAAATAAGTTGCAGATATCTAGAAAATTTTCCAAATGAGTTTTGGATCCTCCAAAGGCAATCTACCTAACTAAAACACCTTGACCATAGCTCTGATGCCTTGGGGGATCCTAAAATTCACTACTTTGATCCTAGGCCACATAATACTAGGCATTGGTTAATTATTATGCCCCATAGTCAAATCCATCATGGTTAACTCCCTTCTCTCTTCATAATGCTACATAATTTCTTCCTCATGTTCCATTTCTACAAATTGTGCTCCTATTTAAGGTAGGCCTTCTCTAAACTTTCTTCTGTTTTACTACTTTGAGCCAATCTGGCTTCCTTTCACAGCCTACGAGTAGTTTTCTCAACCTCAGTATCAAGTGACAAACTCTCGAGTTTTTGACCATGAGTGTGTATAAATGTTTGTAGTTTTGACTACACTATAAGTATATAGGTCATAACTTATAGTATAACTGATATCGATCCTATGATGATTTATTCTAGACACCTAAAATCTAAATTGCACTTTGTTTAAGGTAAAAAAAAAGTATATAAATTAAAAATGAAACAAAACTATTGAACTTGAATGAATGTAATCGTAAAAGAGAGCAAAACACAGAAGATACTCAATAGTGGAGACGTAGGGGTTATTCTATCCTTGTTTATCTTCCTTTTATCCTATTGATTTAATTATACTTGATCCTAGATATTCAATAGTTAATTACCCTCTCTCGAGATCTATCTAATTAATATCAATTAAACAAACTAAAAGTTGCATTGTAACCTTTCAGTTCACAACACTACTTTTAAATAATGGAATTGGATTTAAAGCAATCCTAAAGCCAATTAATAAATAATTAAGCTCTCTCTTCAATCACCTATTAATCAGTTAATTGCAGGTTTGTTAAATTACCAACTCTCATTGCGCACCTTAACTCAAATAAATTAAAATAATCTTTAAATTTGAAGTGATTACAAACTTAACAACTAACACAAAAAACTATGCATTAAATCAATAAAGTAAGAGTTGGATAAAAAATTCAAGAACAATCCATAAAATAAATTTAACAATCCATAATCATGTTTAAACAAATAGTATTCAGATTAAACAACAAAAGGAAATTAAAAGAAAAATGAACTAGTAAAGATGATGAAGTCCCCTTTCTAGGAAAATTTGGACAACCTTTTTTTAATCTTAATTGCCTTCCTTCTTCTTGGTTTCCACACGTTTTTCCTCTTCCAAAACCCTCTATTTTTGACTTAGATGTGTCCTAGGATCAGAAGTGTTGCTGTTAAGGTTCCTCACGTCTTCTTATGTCCAAAAAATCGTAAAACACATCTTGCACACATTTTGCCACGTCATCCCGACATATCAGATTTTCCAACTTTGATCTTTGCTCGGTATTTTTACTATATCTTCATTTACAAACCTCCAAATGTCCTAAATTTTGATATGTAGGCTCCTCAAACCCTGTAAAATTTCATGGCAATCTAAGCTCTTTAAAGGCACCTAATGCATCACCAAAGTCACAGCACGAAAATTGGTGCTAGTTTAGGTCTCATTTGTTACCTACACATCCAAATATCAAAGTGCATCAACCCATTCATCAAATAAGTTCATATTTTGCCCTCAAATACTAAACAATACAAAGATACACTTAAACACCTAAAAGATAATGAAAAGGATGCAAAAGTTCCTGCTAACTCAATTTAAAGCACATAAACAACACTTAAAACATCTAAAAACAACCTAGAAACATAGTTTGAAACATACTTATCAATAAATAAATGAAAACAAGCCCAAAGGAAGACAATAAAACACATTAAAAGCAAGCGACCAAATAATTCACTAAAATAATCAAATAAACAATGAAACAAGAAATAAATTTGAGACAATCAACACCTATTAAACCTAATATCTCATAATTAGGATCCTCCGCAATGACGTTAAAAACTTATTACGGTCTAAAAAAATTAAATTCAATTCTAACCTAGACTAAAAAAAAGCAAGCGTACCTTATCAACAAGTAGTATAAAATGGATAAAACTGAGTATCGTACGCAAGAGATCCAAAATGTAAGAGTACTAACTTAAACGATACACGACAACTCAATTAACCAAGAATTGATTGATTCAAAAAAGAATTAAAACACTCGATTAACAAAATATACAATATGCAAACTATGAGAAAAATATAGTTAAACTTTACCAAGAGATAAAAACTAGCTAAGGCTTTGGATTCTAATGGTTAATCCCTTAAAATTAATGGTGGTGGATTGATTTAGGATTTACTTCACTCAAGCAAAACATAACCAATGCTCATGGAAATATTTTTTTTCTTTTAAACTCAAATTATAATTTGATTCACAAATAACTTGGAATAAAATGGATCAATCATAAGAAGCCTAGAATTAAGTTCGTTAATCCTTGGAATCCTCACACAAGATCCTATAGATGGTCTACCTTTAGGTTTAAGTATGTTATCCAATTGATTTTCTAGAAATCAAAGACCAATGGTTATAGAATTCAATTATCTAAGGTTATAATCTAGGTGATCAAGCTAAACTAGGAAAAAATAAACATTCAATTAGGCAAAAATAACCAAGCCTAATCTGTTCATAACCCAATATTATCCTATCCTTAGCCACAAACAATCTACTCACACATATTCATCAATAGAAAATAAGAGTTAATAAGATAGAGTCAATACAAGTATTAAAACAAAAAAAATACTAGAGTTAATACAAGCGTTAAAACGAAAAATACAAATAACTGACAAGAAGATGGAAACTCCCTGAAGATCTTTACACCAATCATCACTTGAAAGCTCCTAAGAACAAAAAGTAAGTTAAAGAATAAACTTGGATAGAAAAAGAGACAAAAACCTAGCTATGGTGATGGATGAGAGGAGGTTGTCTTCAATGCCCACAAAGTAACGAAAATAGGAGTATTTATACTCCCACGAGTGGCTGGTAGGGTTTAAGAATGATTAATGTTTTATTTCTTCAAGTTTTCCCTTAATAATCACAAAATGACATTGTCTTGTTAACTCTATTTTTTAGTCCTACAAATTTCCAGCTTCTACCCCTCTTCGCATTTTCTACTCTAACTCCTTCTATACACTCCCAATAGCCATGAAATTTGGTATGTAGACTCTTCACATGATATTGTAGCATCCTGTAAAAATTGCATAACATTTGAAGCCCTAAAAGTGTAGCTAATGCCTTCCCTAAGTCAGCTTTACTAAATTTGCAGCTCAAATGAGCTTGTCTTATGCTTTCCTTTATGCACTCCTTATGACTTGTCAAATAACTTTCGAATTTGGTGTGGAACCTTATAATATGATGCTTTTAGTCCTAAAAGTGATTCCACACCTTTTATAGATCCAGAAGTACCTCAAACTATTCATGAAATAGCTTCCATTTGTGTATTTGTACTTCATTTTATTCTTTTCAATCCAATTAAGTCTAAATAGCTTTAAACTTTCTATATAATCAAAAGAACTCATAAATAAGACAACTTTGTAGATATTTAAAAGTGGAAACACATTAAAACATGGTATAAAAACAAATATAAATCACTCATAATCATTTAGGGAGCTAGGATTAGGAACTTTGGGAATAAGAGTAATAAACATCTTGTTAATGGTTCTCAACATCCTCTCCTTCTCAAAAAATTCAAGCACAACATCAGCAACCAAGTCTTTGATGTGTGACCAAGACTTTTGGAAAAACAAGCCGTTCAATTCATTAAGGCATAGAGCTTTCCTTGGGTTTTTATCAAACACAGTCTTCTCAACATCTGGAGCATTCATGACCTGATCAAAGATTAGATCTCCTCCTCACATATCTGTCTAGCAATAAATGAACTAAGGGTAGCTACAGAATAAATGTTGTCAACATTTCTACTTAAAGTGTTTTTAAAATATAATTAAGCTCATGTTTTATTTCATCTTAATTAACTTCTATGCTACCATTCTATTGTACCAAAAACAATAAGATTATTATTCCTTCTTACCTTGATTGTCTTATGGAAAAGTTAGTATTTTTTCACCCTCCTACACCTATAATACCGTGATCTTTGTATGAGTAAAGAATTATACCTTGCAACAACTTTAGCTTACTAATTAAGAACTTCCTTTTCCTTAAAAATTATGTCTACATCTGTTGGTGAATTATAAAGCTCTTATTGAGCCTATTCAAGCACACACTTAGAAGTGGTTATAGCCTTATAGGTATTTATAATATTTTTCCTGTTAAGTTCCTTTGGTTCCTTTTTAATAAACTTTAACTTCCTTATATAATATATTCTTTACATTTGGTGATTGGAGTTGCTAAACTTGTACAAAATGCTTCATTATAACCCTCCATCTCTATTAAGTAATTATTAAATCTAAATGGACAATTCCTCACCCTATGGTTGAGTAGAATATAAATTCAAACTAGTGTATGACTAAAGAAAAGAGGATCTAAAAATGATGTTAGGTTTTTAAGGAAAATTGATAGCCATTTTCTATTGATTAAAGCTCTATCCAATTTTTTTTGAATATTTCGATCTTTGCACCACTTATTACTCCAAGTAAAAACATAGCCTTAAAATATAAGGTCTATTATTTCTAACCTGTAAAAGCATTTTCTAATTTCATCCTTTATGTTTCCATCACTAATGACACATGTTTCTTCTAACCTATATAATATGCAATTAAATTCACCCGTTAACAATCATGGTCTTTGAATAGAACTGCTAAAAGTACAAAGGTCAACCACAAGCAATTCCTTTGGAACTCGAAATTTGATGAAAAAATATAAGAAATTATTACCTTATTATTAGTAATGTAAAACCCAATTCTAAATGTATCACCTAATCTGTAGCTTTGATAACACTTACTATCACCTCCTTAGTGTCCATAGCCACTACAATCTGACCATGGTGATGGTGTTGATGGTTTGTTATAAACTACCACTTATTGCCTCAAAATTTAAGTGAATTGCAGTGTTCTTCTGAAAGTTTTATCTCTAATAAACCGAGTATTTTAGGTTTTTTACTTTGAACAAAGTCTTTGAGCATTTGTTATTTTTTGGAATAATTAAGACCCCTTACATTCCATGAAATTATTGACATATATTATTTAAGCAAATCTTGGAACCCTTGGATCTATTCCTCCTAGATTTTCTACTCATTGTGTTCTAAAAGTCTTCCTTTATGTGTTTTGTATGCTGCAAGTTTTGAGAGCTTCTACCTTCATCCATTCTATCCTCTTCCATAGCACCAGCTTGTTCTCTATAATGGCTTTGATTTACAAATTCATGTGAGTATTCTCCTATTATCTGCATACAAAATTGGTTATAATTACTAACTGTGTGTTCTATATCATTGTTGTAAATCACTTAAGTAATGTTATTTCAATAGCTATAGCTTGAATCCTTATCCTTTGTTTCAACCACAGGCACTTAATTGACATCTAAATGGGGCCTAAACACTAATTTTCATTCAAGAATCTATCTCTAACTTGTCCTTTTTTTTTCATTGATGGGGCCACTAATATTTTGGCATTAATCATTTAGGGGGCAACAAATAAGTGATTCATAAGAGTTTCCTCCTAGGACCTATGTCCAAGTCATTCACGCCCAGGAATTTTCTAGAATAGTTTCAAATGCTGAGAGGTTTTTGGGAGGAGAAGAAGGTAGTGATGGAAAATCATTTGTAGAACGTAATCTTGCAGGAAAATTAGGGTTCATTTTGGTAAGTCAATTAAGGTTAAAGTAAGAAAAGGTAAGAGAATTGAAAGGATTTATGCTAAAAAGGGTCAAAGTATAAAGGTTGAATGTAATTTATAGAAAAAGTCGTATTAACCCCTACATTTTATTTAGGCTCCAAAAGGAAGCCCAGAGTCAGCATAACAACCAAGTAGAAGACAACAAAAGATGCTGAGGGAAGTGAGGAAATTATGTGGAGGACAAGGACTAGAATGAGCACAACCGATGTCACTGGAAGAGAACAGCAAAAGAGACTATGATAAGAGAGGAAATCAATAAAAGAAATGGACCTTACCACTTTATAAATGAACTCTATAATGGAAGAGGCAACGATAGTTCTCCCAGTGAGAGAATCCCTTATTCTTAGTAAAAAGGTTGATTTTGAAAACTTGAAGTTTTTTTTTAAGAAATTAAAATTTTTTACGATTCTTAGTAAAAAATTTGATATTGAAAATTTTAAGTTTTTTTTTAGAAATTAAAATTTTTTACTCTACCAAGATAGAAAAATTTCTTGTTAACCCTTAAATTTTATTTAAGTTTCAAGAGGAAAGTTGGAGTGAGCACAACAACTAGGTAAAAGATGGTTAAAGATGCTGAGGAAGGTGAGGAAATCAGGTGGAGGACAAGGACTAGAATGAGCACAACCAATCTTACAGGTAGGGAATAGAAAAAGAGATTGTGGTAGGAGAGGAAATCAAAAAAAGAAAAGGACCTTACCCCTCTAAACATAAATTCCATTGTGGAAGAGGCAACAAGAGTTCTCTTAGAGGGAGCATCCTTTTTTCTTAGTTACAAGTTGAAGTTGAAAACTTGAAGTTTTTTCTTTGAAAATTTTAATTTTTTAACTCTACCAAGATTTTAACTCTGGTTTAGGAGGATATCTTAGATACCCTTTCCTATTAAGTTATAAGCCCATTACATTTAAAATAAGTTCTTAAACAAGAAAAGAATTAAGGAAGCCTCTTACTTTTCTTTGGTTCATCATAGGCTTCAATTTAATATGGAAACTAATGTGGGAAGGGTCTTTTTATACATTTTCATTGTCAGTAATTCTCATGTTTAAAGGAAACAATCTTTGACTGGAAAACCTTGACATTATAGTTTTAAAAATGTAGAAATACCTTCTCATGTACAAGATTTGAGATTTATACATGGGGATAGCCTTTCATGTAAAAGAGTTCTAGAAATTTAATGAAAGTCTATTAAATATGAGATTTCCTTTAATGAAAAGGCTAAATTTATGTTTAATCTTAAAGTTTTAATCTTCATGTTATGAAAACGTGTCACCATAACATCTTATTAAATGTTTTTGACTAAGTAGTTAAGTCATAAAATTTTATATTATCAAAAATAGAGCCTAAACTTCAAAATTTAGGATAAATTAACAATCTTTATTTTTACTTTTAAACTTCTTCACTTTGTAATTATATCATAATACCTTATGTAAACTTTTATTGGTCAATAGTATCAATTTAGTACAAGGACGTGGTAGGACAATCCTAAAATGCTATCCCTTAATTATTCTAACAATTTGCAATAAAATAGCATATGAGTTGTTTGACGTTGTGACTAGGAATGGAAATTGGCCATTGTAACTTGTCATCGTTATTCTTGATGAGTTTCATGATTTTTATTAAAAAATTTTAAATTGAAATTCATAAGCCTCATACTTTACTGTAAACAGATTAGTTGAGGAATGAAATTGACTCTTGGTCAGCACCTTACTCGTGAGGAACAAAAGCAACTTATTAGAAATAATCCATAATAAGTAATTAGTTATCAAAAACTAAGAAAAAGAGATAAATAATGGTAATAAAATAAAGAAAAATAAAACATTAAAAATTATATGATTTAGTTTTGTTTCATGTACGAGAGAAGGATAGTTAAAATTTTAACTATGCAATTTTAGTGAAATACACACCAGATACAAGGTGGATTAACTTTCAAACTCAACAACTCATATATAGTCCAACCTTCACAATATCTAATTTGTTAACTTCTTTTCACTTTAATTACAATTTTGTAACTATATAATTAATGCCTTTAATTTTAAGCAGTAATTCCTATTTAGACAAAGTTAGACATGTAACTAATTAATAATTTAATGATAAATACACAAACTTAACATAATTAGTCTCCAAATTTATAATTTACCATGAATATTAACTCATTGCACCTCGAAAAACACCATTTACTCTAATATTTAGTCACATTAATATTAAATTTTAATACTCATAATTTTGAGTAATTAAATAAATGATATATTTTCTTTTGTGTTAAAAATTTTAATTAATGATTCAAATTTTAAAATGCAATAATTAAATTATATTAAATTTTTTATAAATACCCAATTGTATTGTTAAATTATCAAATTAAAGAAAATTTTAACTACTCATCTTTGCTTATATAAATAACTAATATTTTGTTGAATTAGTGCCATAATATTTCTTTTTTCTTTATTTTCTATTATGTATTTATGTTATAACAGAGTTAATGAAGGGTTATTTTCTAAAAAAAATGTTAATGAAGGATTTGGGAAGAAATTATATAGGTCCAAGTAAGTTCAAATATAATTAGGGACACCATATATCAATTTAAAATGTTAAAATAATGAATTATGAATCTTATATCTATATATAATATTATGAGTCTTATATCTACATACAATACACTTTATCTTTATATCCCTTTCTAAATGGAAAAATTATACTTACGAATTTTAGCCATTAATCTCCTTTTATTTGTTCTTATAGTTTTCTATTTATGGGCAATATCTAAAAAGTTCAAATTCTTAATTGTATCTTGTATTTTGTTTAATTTTCGTCCAATAAGAACTATTTTACCTTAATTTTCTTCCCTTCAAAAATTTTTATTAGCTATATGCTTTTTTCTTTTTTCTTTATTTTTATAGTTTATAAGGACGCCCCTCCTCTTTTTTCCCCCTTTTCTTTATTACCTATATGGCTCATATAACCTTCTCCTTCTTTGCATATAACCCCTTCGTTAATTTTACATTTATTTTCAAAGGAAAATTGTTAATTAAAAACCTAATATGAATTTCATGTTTCATACCTTCGGCTCATCTATCATTGCACATTGTTCTCATTGGGCTCCATTTCATTAACACTTACATGTATTTATACAATTATATCAAATCTACAAGATATAGTGTATACCTTTTCTCGTTAAGTTCTATTGAAGCACTTTGTTAATTGATATTCATAAGATATGTTGCTCTAAGGCTTAATTTGGAAGTTTTAATAAATTATTTCAATTAGTTTTACACAGTATACTCCTTTTAAGAGAGCATTTATTACTTTAAATGTACACCTTAATTTCTAATCTTAATTGGTTTGACATTTGATTACAACCTTGTAAGATTACACAATATTGAATTACGATAATTCATAATAAACTAGTGGCACTAGTATCTACAACCCGATAGGAATTACTTATAAAGATTATAAAGCAGAATACTTTGTAGCTTATATTAATAGTGGAGCAGGATTTTGCTTATGCAAACACATTTGCTTTCCCTCACAATATCATAAAAGATTAAAAGCTATTATTGGTCATGATATCTCAAACCATAGGATACACCTCTCTAAGGGAATTAGCCAACTACAGATATTGTTAGGATCATTTTTAGTTCAATGTTTCCCTTTCTACTTTCATGATACAGATATAGATATTCTACTTCATAATAACTTCTTATAATTATTTCATAAAATCCTTTTTTACACTCTTAAACATCAGATTTACTTTAAAACTCCTTGTGCCTATAGAATCATTGTTAATCATTTTAAACATGCTTATGCTAGACATACTTCAAGAATGTGCCTTTTAAGTTTGTAGAATTTATTTCAAAATTCCAAATATTTTGGTAGAGGACTCGACTATATGTCCCATTTTTTACAACCCTATCAGTCTCATGAACACGTGTAATGATCTGGCTTAATATTTATTCTAAGGTGGGTCTATATTAAAAAAGGTTTCTTTGGTAAAATAACTTTAATATGAGAAAGGTGTAAATTTACGAATTTTTTCAATTTTCCTTTTATATTTTGTTAACATAAATTTATTAAAAATTTTAAATATATATATTATATTATATTTTAAAATTTTAAGATTCACTATGCTCATGGATTTTATAAAATTTTAAAATATATAAAAATATATGACTTTTTTCTCCTTTCTCTTTATATTTTGTTAAAATTTTTATAAAAACTTTTGAAAATATATATATTAAATTAAAAATAAAAATATGTAAGAGTCATGAGCGTGTGATTCAGACTCTTAAATTAAAATTTTTAAAAAACATCTTAAATTTTGTTTTATTTTTAATTTTTAACATATTTTTGAAAAAAATTTCATAAATATTTTAACAAAATATAAAGCTGATCTATTGATTATTCTCTCTCGTCGAAGTTATGGTGTCTCGTCGAAGTTCTCTACCTCCGCCAAGACAATCTTTCTATTGCTCCTCCTTCTCCTTCACTCTACCCACTCCTTTTACCCTCCCGGCGTCGCTCTTGAAGATTTCTTCAAGGTTAATTTTCCTTTTCTTATTCTTCGAGAAATTTTATTTTAAATCTCACCCACTGTTAGATTTTGTACGCAACCCAAAGAAAAATAAAGTTAAAATTTGATTTAGATACCGAGAGAGAAATGTTTATACACATTTCTACACTCTTCTAAACAGTTAAGATAAGAAAAGTAAGTTAGACGATTCAATGTCGAGCAACGATTCACATATCCAAAGAACAACTATAACGTTTCTCCATACTTCTACAAATTAACGAGTTTTACCAAAAACACCCTTAATACCTAATTTTTGTTTTAAAAATCTTTTAACATGTGTATTAAATCAGGTCACTACGCGTGTTTAGAGAGTCAAATTGGACTCTTTAAGCGGGATATGTAGTTTTTATCTTTAGTGAAATTTAAATTAGTTATATTAAATTCTGTAGAAATCAAATCAAATAATTGAAATAAATAGTTTTTTATATTTCAAATATTTGTGAAATTCATTTTTTTAAAGTAGGTTCTTAATGAAATCTTAAAATATTTTTATTTGAAATTTCCTTATGTTGAAAGATATCTTTAAATTGTGACTGATCAAACAAAGTCTTGAAAGTTTTGGAGGGAGTGAAACAGGCAGAATCTCCTTCATATGAAGTTATTCAAAAATTCTTCACAAGTAATGAAAGAATCCAAACCTAAGAACCAGAAAAAGAGAAAATTAAGAGAGAATTAATGAACTTAAAAGAAATCAAAGTAAGTCAAGAGTAGAGGGGCCTTCGCACCGAAACCTAAAATTCTTATAAATCTTCTATTCCCAGTAAGATAATTTGTATGACAGATTACCTTTTCGCTTCCGTTACAAGATGCAGGGAGCAATATGAGGTAGTGCTAAGGGAAAACGATAAGCTTCTGTCTAATGTTCTTTTGTGCAAATGAGATCATTCAAACAAGTGCTCTACAAGTACTTGCACTGGTTTTATTTTGTCCTCGACCCCTTTGTAACTAATTTGCGGTGCTTTTCTGTGTAACTATTGCTTGATTAATTGATTCACCTTTAATTTTAAAAACTGTAATAATTTACAAACAAAAAAAATTTGTAACTGGCTAAGTGATGGTGTTCATTGACCGTCATTATCAACCAGAAATTTTTTAAAAATATGTTATGACTAATTTTATGGGTAAGAAAGTAATTAAGAGGTTCTATATAAAAGCTATACGATAAAGATGAGTGGAACATTGATAGGAAACCACCAAATTAGAGAAAAAGTGGTAGATTGGCAAGAAACAACAAATTGTACTACCAAAATAGAAAAAAAAGTAGCAAAATAGAAAGAACATAAGGAAAAAAAGAGAACTTTAATGGACGTCTTAAACCTCTTCAAACTCTAGTGGACCTCTTGAAGCTCTCTAATCTCTAGTAGGCTTCTTGAGTGATCATTTAAAGACTACAAATGAAGTTGGTATAATTTAGGCCATGAAATTGTGTAACTCATAAAGATTAAATCAGAGCCTAATAGAGTCATACCTGGGAAAATGCAGTTACCTATTTCTACGATGATCGTGTTGGGAGGAGAGAAGGTAACTAACTATTCATGAAAGGGATATTCCAAGCATTTAAGTGTTATCATATACTTAGTAGATATTACTTATCAACAATCCTTAACTTATTAACCAAATGACTAATAGAACCTATGTATTGCAAATTTTTTAATGATGATTTCTTATATTACTGATTTTTAAATGTTTGCATTTATTACTTTGTCTTGAATTACTTTATTTTTATAGCAGTTGACTACAGGCAAATGTTGTTGATCCATTGTTACTTGCCCTTTTTCTTACATCCATTAAGAATTGTTACACGGAAGCCACATAAGAATATACAATGTTGAGAAGGGATGGAAAGCATAGAAGAATATCATCACTAAAAGTTTGTGAATTGATACATCTCTCTACCCCCATCAAGGATTTCTTATGAGCTTACTTATTTGATAATTAAATTCTCGTACTTTTTATTATATACTTGTGTACTTATATCTTCGAATCAAATTTAGCAGGTAAATAATCTATTAGTGAAAAATAACAAATCTGTGACACCTGATAGCTATATGAGTTTTATCACATTAAATTAATGATATGTGCTTTAAAAATCCTGCATGTAATAGCTTATTCACTATCACATGCAATATTTTATATTATTGAGCCCGACCATTGTGCATCTGACATTCTTGTGTTATCATTAGCGAATAAAATCTTAATTTTCGTATGATTTTAGTGGCTATATATATGTGGCTTTATAACCATCAACAAATCTATTTAACATATTCTTTTATTGAAGTATTTTTATTCTTTTCTTGGTCAATGTATGGTTTCTATTTGACAGCTTGAAGATGCACCCCAAACTTAAAATTGGAATCCATGTATATAAAAATATTAATTTTTATTTTAATGTTTTAAATATATACTCGCATGTCACCTCTTGTGCATATTATAGATGTGGAGTCTACAACAATTGATTCATATGATAAGACAACAGTTTGTAACTTTTGATCCTTAAAATCAATACAGTTAGTAACTCGTTTAGGTTCTTATAATTATTATGAAATAAAGTTGGATGCTGCAATGCCTACTCATTTTCATAACCTTATTATATTTTTCTAGTTATATGTAAATTTTGTGTAGCTCGTTGATTCATCACCATTAAATTTTGGACTTAAAAAGTAATTAGTGATTAATCCAAACATTGTTTATTCTCTTAGTTCATCCTAGATATTGTTAATGAGTTTGATGTAATAGTGTTTATCCTTTTCAGATATCTTAATGTGAAAGTGTGCTTAGATTTCCTTATCTGACAAAGTTTAGGCCAACACTCATAATAATATAGTCTTTTAACATTAATCATCTATGTGCAATGATGGCATTTTTTCTTCATGTAAATTAAAAGTAAAAATGTTCTCTACATTTTACTAGATTTCTTTTGTAAGAAATTTCCAACAGGTTCTTGTCCATCACTTCTTTGGAATCTTTCTTGTAAAATATTTTTACTAATGGATAAGAACTTGTTATAGGTCATGATAATTCAATGTAAGTCTACGATCTTGAAGCAAATAAGCTCTCTTTGAATTACAGCATGCATATAAATGTTCTTTTCTACAATAAGAACCTTTTGAAATGTCATAATATATATACTTATTGTTGACTATATTATTCATTCCTAGAATTTAAAATGCATCATCCTTCAACTAACCATTTCTATAAGTACAATAGAAAATCATAGTCATCTTATGTTTACTACAGAATCTATCCATTGTGGATAATTTTCTAACTCTATTTCCAAGGAGATATAATGCACAGTTGTTAATGTAGGCTCAAGTTCACTTTCATAGAGAAAGTAAAACATACATATCATATATTTAAAGGGATGTACGTTGTTTTTCCACACTCTTTAGTCTCATCTATGATTAGGAATTTCATTAAGGACAATTTGAACATTATATAATTCAATGATATATTTTGATTGAATTATTGTGCATTAGCATTGTGCTCACTTAAGGCACTTAGCACTAGCAATGGCTAGTTATTATGATAAAATCCAAAAATATGAAAGAAAAATTATATTGGATATTTATGGTTACCTAACTAGAAAAAATGTCCCTAGATTACAGAAATTAAATAGTTTCCCATACAGGACTATAATAGCACCTAGACATGGAC
This sequence comes from Pinacopodium congolense, assembly GCA_028565735.1. Classification (NCBI taxonomy): domain Eukaryota; kingdom Viridiplantae; phylum Streptophyta; class Magnoliopsida; order Malpighiales; family Erythroxylaceae; genus Pinacopodium; species Pinacopodium congolense. The sequence goes on from JAOXYD010209524.1 coordinate 17,240, forward strand.
TAAAAGGATGCCGTTATAGGTTTCTATTTAGTTTCTAACTTCACTTAGGAGTATAATGTTGTGCTATTCCATAACGCTATTAATACCATCATTTTTCTTCTGACTTCATCTGAACCTATAATGGTGCTTTGAGTATAATATAACAACAACATTATACATCACTATTAATCTTCTAGATTCTTAAATTCAACATCTTCAATAGTCCTCCTCGAACTGAAGAATAGATCATTTCCATTCCTAGCTTGGATATGCAAGATCAAGAAACCTTGAATTACTCAACCTTTTTATTAGAACATTAACTACTTAAGATTTTAAAGGAATATAAGACATACATACAAAAAATCCTTCCATTTTTCCTTTTAATGAAATGTCAATTACTATCATATATTCTTGGTCCTTTTGTATTGTACATGGTTATGAGTAATGTTGATAGCTAACTTGTTATCATAATAGAGACTTATAGGTCCTTCCTGCTTAACCATTAGGTCATTAAGAATGATATTTAATCAGAGCAGTTCACACACCTCTTGAGCTATAGTTTTGAATTCTAATTTTGTAGACATTCTGGTTACCACAGTTTATTTCTTACTTTCTGAGGTCATTAGATTTACTCTTAGAAAAATGCAATATGCTTTAATTGACCTTCAATCCACTATTGACCTAATATAGTCATCATCAGTGTATGCTTCAAGAGTAATCAGTGTATGCTTCAAGAGTAAGGGCCTTATTTCTTTTTATAAAAAAAACCCTTTCTTTACACATCCTTTTAATTAAGGTATCATATAAGCTACTTGAAGATGAGACTCTCTAGGATCACATATGAATTGACTTAAGTACACTCACTATATAAGCTATGTCTAGTCTAGAATAAATGAGATGTATAAGCTTACCTACTACTTTTGATACATTCTTCGATCAATTGTTGGTGCCTCTTTTTCTTCTCCTAGTTTTTAATTTGGATCCATTAGAATAGATTTTAGTTTTCATCTTAGCATACCAATGGCTATTAACAAATTAGTGACATATTTGTATTGTAATATACATATCCGTCGTGTGAAATAGTAGACCTCAATTCTATGGAAGTATTTTAGTTTTCATCAATTCTAAGGAAATATTTTAGTTTCCCTAACTCCTTTATCAGTCTTTATTTTAATTTTAACATATCTATCTCATCATCTTTAGTAATGTCATCTAAATATATTAGGAGTAGAATTACTACCCCATTAACTGAGTGCTTAATGAATAGAACCTGATCACCTTGATTTTGTTTATACCTAGATTCTCTCATAACTTTTATAAATCTCCCATACCATGCTCTAAGAGATTGTTTTAAACCTTACATAACTTTTTTTTAACTTACAAACTTTATTACCTATGTTCTATTCAAATCTTGATGGATTGTTTATATAGATCTCTTTATTCAAATCCTTATAAAGAAATGCATTTTTAAAATCACATTGAAGGAGTGATATGATTATGAAAATGTGTTGAACCAAGGGAGGTTCCAATCTTACTTTTGATGATAACAAAATATAATTGTTACTAATGATTTAAGTTCATACAGTGATATTCAAAAATAGGTTTATTTCAAGATGATTCCATTTGGAAAGCTTGAAGCTTGAAGGGGAAAGATGAAGTTAAAGGAAAAAACAAGAGATATGTAAGATATAAGACCTTAGTTAGATTGTTTTTAATATGATTGCAATTTTTACTTATTTTCCAATTGATTTGGTGGCTCAATTTTTATCATGCATTGTATATAGTTTTTAAAAGTTGCATAAATTTTCATAACATAGTCATTGAATTATTTTGATTATTCATATAATTTCAAATTATATTTTAAATATTTTTTGAATTTTTGGATACTTAAGAATTACTTTAGTCATTTTTTTGTAATTTTAGAATTAAAATTCGTTTGGTTTAAATTCTTTTGTTGACATATCTCAAATCTATCTAGATTTGAATTATCATTATTCAATCTGATTTTTCAGTAAACAAATCACTTTTTATTACTTCAAAATCATCTTACACATTTTTCCTAAGGTCTTCAAAGTACACTAGAATTTTATATCATTTTTTTAAACACTCAAAACGTTAATTGAAGCTTTAAAAAGACAGATCACTCAAAGCTGTCTCTAGTAGCTTTTTAGTTTCTTTTTAATATTAAACGTCTCTTTTAGCTTCTAAATGGCTAGGGCTGCAATTTAAATGTATAAAACCCCTTCCTAACCCTATATAAAACATCTCCAAATACTTTTAATATTTTATGAAGCCTTAGAAATAATAGTGAAAGATAAAGATCATTTAAACATCAAAGTTGCGTCCTTTTTCCCTGTTTGCCTTTTTTCTTCGCTGTTTTTGTTAAATTTCATCCCTCTCCATCTTATTCTATTTTTATTTGTATGAATTCATTGTTTTAAGTTATATTAAGTGTTTAAAAGTTTGTTTGATCATAGTTTCATATTTTAGGGTATTTATTTTGATAGATCAGAGCTTGAACTCACTCATAGCACAAAACTATTTCTATTTGTTCTACTTCTGTTTGTTATGTTCTGACTTTAATATTGATTCTTGCTATCTTAATCTACTTCTAAAATTGTGAAATTATTTTTCTGTTTATTCAAGTGTTCTTGAGTCTGTTTAACTTTTTCTTCAATTTTTTTGAAGAATATTTCATAGGTTTTAAGTATGTTCTTCTCAAATACACTGAAACTATCTACTTTTTTTTGTTCTTAATTTTAATGTGGTTCTTGATATTTTAATCTATTTCTAAAATAGTGAAATAATTAATTTTTTATTTAAATAAGTGTTTTAGAGTGTGTTTAACTTTTTTTTAATTATTTAAGATTATTTTTGTTGGTTTAAAATTATTTTCTAGATACATTTAAACTATCTCTAATTTTTCTGCTGCTATGCTAATCTCTGTTTTTATTAACTAAATCAATTTCCAGGTGTGAAAACTTGTTGTGATTAGTTTGTTTATGAACACAAGATTATCCAGATATTTTTAGTTTGATTTTTAAGCCTTATATTCTCTGTTTAGGTTCTAAATTTGTAGATTGCCCTACATTATCTAGATTTTATGCACTAGCTTTCATTCATATATTTGGGCATTTAAATCTGAATTTTCTATTTTCAAATTGTTTTTATCTATTTTTTTAAATCCTCAGAAGGATTACTGACAATTTAATTTGATGAACCAAGGTGGTTCTAATCATGTGTTTTGATGATGACAAAACATTATTATGACTAATGTTTAAGTCTTTGATGCT
>JAOXYD010209533.1:0-20510 GCA_028565735.1 Pinacopodium congolense
CGATTTTATAACGGTTTTATACCGGTTGAACCTCTAAACCTTTAACCCCTTCCCTTACCGGTTCGATGTCCGGTCCGGTTTTTACAACATTAGAAAATACCGAGCAAAGGTCAAAGCTAGAAAAGCTGATGTGGTGAGATGTCATGGCAAACGTGTGTAAGGCGTGTTTTATAAGTTTTTGGGACAAACGAATATGTGAGGAACTCTAGCAGCCACCATTCTGACCCTAGGACATATGTAAGAGAAAAATAGAGGGTTTTGGGAGAGAAAAATGTGGAGAGAGTTAAGAATAAGGAGGACAATCAAGATTCAACAAGTGTTGTCCAGATTTTCCAGTAAAGGGAGCTTCATCATCTTCATTAATTTATCTTTCTTTTACTTCCCTTTTGATGTTTAATCTAAATACTATTTTTTTGAAATTTATTATGGATTGCTATATCGATTTTAGATATTTTCTTCAATTGTTTATCCATCTTTTACTAAATTGATTTAATCCATAGTTGATTGTGTTAATTATTGAACTTATAGTCAATTCAAATCGAGAGATTATTTTAATTTATTTGAATCAGGGCGCACAATAAGAGTTGGTAACTTAACAGACCTACAATTAACTGATTAATAAGTGATTTAAGAGAGATCTTAATTACTAGTTAATTATCCTTAGGATTGCTTCAGACCCAATTGCATTGTTTAGGAGCAGTGTTGTAAATCGAGAGGTTACAATTTAACTTTTAGATATTTCAATTGGGATTAATTGGTTATATCTCGAGAGAGGGTAACTAACTATTGAAATTTTAGGATCAAGCACAATTAAGTCAATAAGGTAAAAGGAAGATAAATAAGGATACATCAATTCCTAGGTCTCCACTATTGAGTAATTACTTGTTTTGCGAGTAACTACTTGTTTTGCTTTCTTATGAGATTACATTCATTCAAGTTTCATTAGTTTAGTTTAATTTTCAGTTTCTATACTTTTTGTTTACCTTAAACAAAGTAAAATTCAGATTGCTAGGTGTTTAGAATCAATTCTCATGGGATCGATATCGGTTATATTATAAGTTACATCACGTATACTTGCAATGTAGCTAAAACTAGAAAATAGTTACCAAACTTAAAATAGTGAAAAATTATCTCAAAATCTTAAACAAAATGAAGGTCGGTTATCTTAATGATAAGGTTGCTAAAAATTAGGCCAGTCTCAATAATATTTAGAATCAAATGAGGTTGTTTTCTAATGTCCTAATCTTCTAGCTCGAGAAATAGAGGCTATCCATCAGTTACTTAAACCTTTAGAAGACAAAAAAAGTTCCTTTAAATAGTCTTCTCATATTAATTGGTTTAGAGATGGAGATAGGAATACTAAGTTATTTTATAACTTTATCCTAGCAAACACGAATAGAAATAATATTAATTGGAGTGGTCGTCGGCTTTGTAATTTTGAAGATATCCAAAACCGATTCCTTTCCTTTTTTCAGGAGACCCTTAGAAAAATGAAGGTCCTACTTTCTCCTAGTCTTCATATTAGTACCTTATTTCATACTAGAATATCTGAGTCCTTTGTCAGTACATTAATAACTTCTATAATAACTCAGGAGATTAAGGATGTTTTTTATTACTTCAACTCAAATAAGGCCCAAGTCCTAATGGTTTTAATGTTTTTTTTTCTTTAAGTAAATTTAGAATATTGTAGGAAACGATGTTACTCTTGTAATTCATGACTTTTTTCAGCATGGTAAGATTCTTAAAGAGCTCAACTTAACTTTCACCCCCCTTATGCCCAAGAGTCCTACTCCTTCTTACGTAACTGATTATCATCCCATTTCTCATTGCAACATGATTTAAAAGGTTATTTCTAAAATCTTAGCAAGTAGAGTTAGAGATATTGTTAATTACTTTATCAGTAATAATTAAGTAGATTTTATTAAAGGTTATCAAATAAGGGATAATATTCTGCTTGCTTAAGAAATTTTTAAGAACTATCATTTGAAAAATGGTCATAAGTGTTGTGCCTTTAAAATTGATCTAAAAAAATTCTTATGATTCCATTCATTGTGATTTTTTATTTGAAGTCCTTTCCTCCTTAGGGTTTCCCCAACCTTTCATTAAGTGGATAAAGGAATGTTCCACTTCCCCTTCTTACTCTATTTTAATGGCACTCCTTAAAAGTTTTTCCATGGCAAATCTAGTCTGAGACAAGGTGATCCCTTATCTCCTTACTTATTCATTAATTGTATGAAAGTTTTTTTTTTAGGAATCTTGACTCTTTTATCTTGCAATATGATAATTTTAAATTTCATTGGAGATGTTCAAGTCTTAAGCTATGTCACCTTTTGTTTGCTGATGATCTTTTGTGTTTTTTTCAAGTTGACATAGATTCTGTAAACATTTTTTTGATAGCCTTTATCTGTTTTCAAGCTTGTCTGTACTAGAAATAAACCTCTCAATGAGTTAATTTTTCTTGTGTAATGATCTTCTTTGTATAGAGAATCATATAAGTAATATCATTGGTATTAATTTAGTTCTCCTCCCTATAAAGTATCTTAGTTTACCATTGCTGACTGGCCACCTATCAAAAAAAGAAAGAAAGAAAGAAAGATTGCCTCCCTCTATCGAAGAAAATAGATGCCAAGGATAAGAAATGGACTAATATAGCTCTTTCTTATGTAAGTGGATTACAATTGATTAGTTCTTTTCTTTCTACTTTTCAAGTCCATTAGTCCAGTAACTTTACCCTCCCTTCTTTTATTATGAAGAAATTGAAACTAAGTTATGTAATTTTCTTTGGTATGGAATTATTACTCCTAATAGTGTTGCTAAAGTCAATTGGAGTGATCTTTGTAGATAAAAAAAGAAGGTGGGTTAGGAATTAAGCATCTAACTACTTGGAACAATGTCCTATTAGGAAAGAGGGTCTAGTTTTTGTTTAATGATGCTGAGGCTCTGTAGGTAAAGTGGATTAACTCTATAGTCCTTAAAAGGAAAAATTTTAAGTTTGTTAAAGTCAGGAGTGATAGCTCTTGGAATTTGAGGAAATTACTTCAGGTTAGGGACTATATTAGGGACCAATTCAGAGTTAAGATTGGAAATGGGGTGACTACTCTTTTGTGGAAGGATCATTGGCATCATAGAGACATCCTTATGGATCTCTTAACTCCTCACTTGATCAATGGACTTGAGCTACCTATAAATGCGATAGTCTCTGAAATAATTAGAGATAATCAATTGCACTAGAATTTTATAAGAAACGACACTATTTGGAACCTTGAGCTAGTGTCTTACGCTCTAGTGTGTTCTTTGAATGATAAGTGAGAATGGTTAGCTAGCCCAAAAAAGTCTTACACAAATTCTTCAGCCAACAAATTCTTACATATATGCTTCAGCCAACAAAGTCTTACACAAATGCTTCCTACTGTTTCGTGGTATAAACTGGTTTGGAATAAAAAAACTAGCCTAGGACATTCTTTTATTCTATGGCCAGCTTTTCTTAATAAACTGAAAACTCGAGACAAATTCTATTTCTCCCACTTCGACAATTTTTTTCCCTTTGGGTCTATTAGATAGTGGAAGCTTGAACCACCTATTTTTGAATGTTCATATTTGAAAATAGTCTGGTTTAAGACCCTTAATCACTTTCAGCTTTACCTCCCTACCTTATGCAATCTCCCTTATATTTTAAATTGGTTTTGTAACCCTACCTCCATAAAAACATAGAAATAAACATATTTGTTTACATCCTTTCAACCTGTGTCTATAACCTTTGGTATGAAAGGAATAACTGTACCTCCAAAGATATAGTCTTGGATGTCGGGTTGCATTACTTTCATTAATGAAGTAATGCAAATTATAGATTCTTAGCTTAAACATTGATGAGAGGTAGTAGTGATCTTGTTTTTGTTTTATCTATTACTAATTTTTATTTTGTAGATTCTTTTGCAAGAATAGATGTTGCTGCTAAATTACAAGGGAAGCTTTCTCAATTCCCTCACTCAAGGTTCATGTATACTGCCACCAATTAGGCATTTGTTGTGACTAATGATAGGTAAAATTCCCAACTCTGTAGAGACTAAAATGAGAAGATAATTCAACATCAGTAGTGACATTTTATGAATTATTTCAACAAGAAAAGAAATACGGGAAGAAGATCTACCATAGCTATCAATCTTCTCTTGGATATACAATGAAATCAAAACATGAATCATCCGAAGGCTCTCTTTTACTTGACTTTCCCCTTAAACCAAAGTTCTTTAAGACTATGGAAGAGCTGATTAACTTTCAAAGAAGGAAGAGTGCCAATAGAAAGGCTCAAAAGAGATTTTTGAGAGAGAGTGGGTCTGAAATTTTAGTTCAAGGTCTTACTCATATCAAGCTCGAAGAATTGTCATCTTAATTATGCTCCTTTATCTATGCTTTACTCTCTTTTGTGATTGTTCCATTGGAACCATTGTTTTGTGTTTTTGTTGAAATCTAAACTTTGACTTCTGTTCTCAATAGCTTTGTTTTCTTTAGATTAGTGTTTTCAACTTGGTTAGTTGTAGTTCTTTAGGTGTCTTAGCTCTCTGTTCTTGTAAATAACTATTCTTTTTTTTAATTAATCTACTACTAATTTATATATAAAAAAGATATAGGCAAGCTAAAGTTCTAGGAGGTCTTATACCTCCAATTAGATTTCTAAAGACATTATGTATCATACCCTTGATGAAACACCATTTAATACTCCTTTCCTTAACAAAATATCATGGATGAATTACAAATTTTGGCCTAGGATCAAAAGTTTTAATACCTAGAAAATCAAAGCCTATAAATGGTGCCTTAGGTTCCATGATTTCCTCACTCTTTACAACCTTATTATATACTTTTACTTTACACTCCCTTGATTCAACTATAAGATTCTCCTTACCACCAATTATGGCTTTAACATGTCCTGTATCAACTATTTCATCTTATGGAAATTCAAGGGTTCTTAAATCATGTTCTTCAATTTCATTCAAAGGTTCTTTTATATCATTAACCATATAAACCCTAGGTTTAACAAGAGATTCATCACTCTCTAAGACATCTTCATATTTTTTCGTATTCTTCATTTTCAAGAGCTTATTTAGCATTTATGCACTCAATCAATTCCACATTATTCATTTTAAAGGAAATTGAAAGCTCTTACACACCACTATCGATATTAGAAAGTTCTAGCTCCTTTGATTTTAATGTATTGATCTTAAGAGGGTCAATGGTATAATTTTGTCAAAGGGATTCTATTAATTTGTCCCTCCAGCTAGGACAAGAGGACTTCAATTCTTCTATAGAGGGTTTATTGCTAAACATGCTCTCAATGATTAAGTAAAAAATTATGGATGTTACATCATTTTGAGATTACTCTTAATAAGAAAAAGATAAAGTTTGTTTAAAATAAGGTGATTATACCAAGGGTAATTAGAATAGGTCATTGAATCAGCGGTATAAATTTCATCAAATTGCTCAAAATAGCCATCGCCCTAATCATTCCGTTCAATTTCAAGCTCATACTACTGGCAATCTTGCTAATAATTCTGTTATCTCTATATCTTCTTGATGATTAGAGTTAGACACCAAAAGATATCTCAACACATAAACTAAAAGAAAACAAAGAAAAGAAAAAAAATTCTAATATAAACATTACATAAACACAGAAAAAACAAAATAGAAAACAAAGACAGAAAAGAAAAGATAAGCCTTTAGAGTAATTAACATCGATATATTCCTAATTTAGATATATTCCCTGACAATAGTGTTAAAAACTTGTTGTTCGTTGGTCTAACACTAATTAAGCTCAAATAATTAATCAATTAATGTGGAAATGAAAATCAATTCAAGACTAACTTTTACGGTAAGTATACTAGTCAACAAGTAATATAGTGGATTCAATTTACGAGTCTCGACGTCAATCCTTTGATAAAAATACTGTAAGTACTAGATCACTCAGATTCTATTATTTATAGAACTCAGAATTATGATTTAATGAAATTAAAAAAACTAAATGAACCTAAAAACTTTTAATTAATGTAAAGGAGTTAAAAATGCTTTAAATATTATCAAATTGAATTAATTAGTTAAGGTTGAGGCTTTAAATGATTCAACTAAGTTATGAAATGGCTGGAATGCATATCTAGGGTATCTTCGCTGAATCGAGACAATGCTATAGTTTAGACAATGCCTTATCTCTGTTGGTCATATGCTGAAGTTTGGTCATTTATTAGACTTAAGTGAGAGGCTTAAAGTTTAAGAAGTTTAACCTAAAAATACTTTATTTCTAAATTAACACCTTTGTGATTATCCAAAGTTTTGTCATTCATTAATTAAAACCATGTTGTTTGTTAATTTATGCAACAATTAAGGTAGATTTTTTGAATCCTTAATCATCTAATTTCTTTATCTTAAGTAGTCAACTTAAAATAAGCATTAAGCATTTAAACAAATAAAGGTCATCATCCAACATGCATAACAAAATCAATTAAAGCATTTAATAGTCTTACCTTAGCTAAAAATTATATTAGAACCACATTTGGATAAAAAAACTATAAGAATAAACCTTAAGCATCATGTTCTTAAATATATTCAACGAAAGAGTAATATACAAATGATTTAAGAGTTTAGAAAGCATCGAGTTAAGATTTAAAGTGAAACACAACTCTAAATCACATACAAACTCCTGTAATCCTTGAAAACAACCTAAAATATCCAAATACAAAGGCTAGAAATGAAAATAGAATAAAAATCTAACCTAGAGAAAGAAGAAAAGAAATCACGCTAGGGAAGTGATTTTGGCTACTAAAGAGTTGTTCTACATTAAAATGGCTTCAAGAGGTGCTTTTATATGTTTCCTACAAGTGGTTGCAAGTTGGAGCTAGTTATAACTGAAACCAGATTGAATCCAGTTGGAAATTCATGACAAAGGACTTAAACAACTTTGTATAGATACTAATGTTTAACTATCAAGACTAACTTAAACGTAGGTTGAAAGGACTTAAATTGTGGTTCACTAGACCCATATTTAAGTCTTAAAATGCTCTATTCTTGATCTTTTTCCATAAGTTTCTTCACATTTGAAAATTAATTTGCAATAAAACAACTCAAAACATATATTTAGCATTTGAATATCAAAATAGAGGTAATTATGTATCAAATAACCATGAAAAATACTATAAAATGAGCCCCTATTACATGATCATGACTTTCAGTTTTCGTCCAATTTCTCATATGCTCCTCCACTTTGCTCCCTCATTCAATTCCATATGAAACTCTATTAAGTATGTCCACAATTTAGATCAAATTCTCGTCAAACGTTAAAAATATCACACAAAACCAATGAACATTAAAAACATATCCAAAGAACATAATTCTAAGTCCGAAAAGCCTAATTATCATCTTAAACAAGTATACTAACATGCTAAACAATTTAAGATACAAACTCTAATGCAAACTTGTTACTTATATATAAATTGTAGTGGCCTCCAGTTCCCCTCATGGCATTGAACATAAGAAAGAAAAGATTCAATGCCAATAAAAAAATCTAAAAGAAAGGGAGTTGCCTTGCCCAGTTACATCCAGTGTAAGAAGAGAGAACTTTGATGATAAGGAAATTATTGGTTCATCTCCAACACGAACTGGGCTTGTATAACCGAGTTATGACAAATAGTGTTATAACCAGGCCAAACGTTTGAGCTCCATTTCAAGGTATATTTGATTAGCATGAGCACCTTTCAATAATAAATGATATTGCATCGTGTAAATGGTGAATACATATCACATATCTTATAAATCAAAGATCAGTTTCCTTTGCATAATTACTTGTCATGGGATAAGGGGAATCCTCTGGTGTATTCATATTTTTTGTTTTTAATTTTTAATTTGGACATTCATTAATATTTAATTTTTAAAATTATATGATAAGTTAATTAAATTTGATCTAAATTAAAGATAATAAATATGGCCAAATAAAGGATTTAATAAGATGAATCAAATTTCAATAACGAAAATGAATCCAAATTAGTGTGAGCTGGGTATATATTGGACTTGTGATGGAGAGACATAACAAAGTTATTTATCAATAGCGAGATTTCTTGAAAATACTTGAAATAAAATTTTGACTATCTAATTTTCCCTGATCTGTTAAAAGTTCCAGTCATTAATAGAGGTGCAGAAAGATTTACTACACACGATGATGAATTAACTTTCATAAAGATCGGTTGAAAGTGTTAACAGCTTATTCAAAAGTTAACGAGTTTTTAAAAGTCATTTAACCACTTGATCATATAAAATGGATAATGTAACTAGTTGATCATAGAAAAATGGATAATGCAAGTAAAGTTTTGTATTATCTTCATTTATTTTAGTTAATATAAGTTTATGGATGATTCTCGATAACTCACTAAGTTTCATACTATTTTCTAACATGTAGTATCAGAACAATTCCATGATTACATAAATTTGAATAGAGATTTCTTAATTTCTTTATAAGAAAATCAAAGAAATTAATCTATTTTACTGGAATAAATAGTATATTTGTTACTTGAAATGGTTTGTGCATAAATTTTGTAGAAAATTCAAAAAATATATGATTTGCATAAATTTTATAGAAAATTAATATATATATATATATATATGATTTTTTGACAACTTTCTAGTGAGAATTGTTAGAATTTAGCGTGAAGTCATTAGAAAATCCATTTACTAGTAACGTTATGGCTCTCTCTCTTAACTCTTGCATGAATGACATATGCAGCACACATGTCACACATACATGAAGAGCATAAGCTAAATCTCAAGCATGTAGAGAGTAGGTTGTTAATGTGTAATTGGTCTACATGGTGTGCATGCTATAAAGGTTTAATGTATCTGTGAATAAGTGCATATGCAATGTTTCATATGTCATTGCACGATTGACGTGCGCACACTATACACCTACATATTAGATCCATATGTTGTACGTTAAGCATGTGATACTTACTCCATCTAGCTGAACGAATTGTTGACTTTTGCTTATATCTTATGTTGATGCCATGTTGATGTCAACATGCATTACAAGACCAAAAAAACTCAAAATTTTTAGATTTTACATAATGTTTCCTAAGGTTACTTTAGGTCATTTTTAAAATCCTGTGAATACATAAAGATAAATTTTAAATTTTTTTAAAAATTATTACATTGACAATATTTAATGTCTATCTTCAAAAAAATTTAAATCAAGTTATTAAAGTCATAATTGAGTGAATTTTCTTACATGTGACTTGATTTACATGAGATGCATGTGGTTTTTAAGTCTTATGTGGTTATTTATTATTGTATATTATTTCATTATTCACTTTTTCAATTTATTATCTTGTTAAATTTTCAACATGAGGTTACTGATAATGTATTTTTAGCAACGTTGGGTGATAATGGCAAGATGTGTATAAGGTTTACATCACATGAAGGTAAGTTAATATATTTATACCCATGCAAGAAATATGAGGATAATATAAAAGTATATCACTTATACTTACATATTGATCCAAGTGCCAATAAGATTGTAGTCATTATAATAGCCTTTTAATTTGATATTAGGATATTATTTGCTTGCATTGGAAGATGTATCTAACTTTGTATTTGATTATTCTACCTATAAGTGTTTATCTTATTTAAAACATGGTGATGTGCATAAAGGAATTTAGTAGAGATAGCCATTGTTTTAGTGATCTATATACCTGTAGGTGGTAGAATGACAAAAGTTGATGATATGAACTTTTACCACTTTTAAGTGAAGGTTTCATCTAAATGTATTGTATATTCTACCTACAAGTGTTTCATGATATGTCAAATAAGATGCTTAGTACGAATCTTGCTTATAGTTTTTAATATCCCTATTATCTTATATTTATAATGATAATAAAATAGATCATCTATTTTAAACTCACTTTTTTTATCAACAATAATGCTGTTACAATTGAAACCTTAATCAGTTTCAACTTCAAGAAGTGGAGCTTGCATTTAAGGTAGAAAATATTAAATTGGCCATGATTATATAAAAAACCTTTTGTCACATCATCTAATATAGAGATTGGAAAAGTAACTTATACAGCCTAAGAAAGGTTGAATAGGTTGGCCTATCTAACCATGAAGGGTCCATTTTTGACCATCTACTTTGTGGATTTCTAACAACAAAAATTAATAAGGAATTTTTCAACTGAGTTTTCACTATTAATAAAATTAGTACTATAAGAAAAGAACTTTTTTTAAAGAAATATACAAGAATAGGGGGAGTGAGAGATTAGATCATCAAGACAGTGCATATATAGAGCAAGCTTAATGCCTTAAAAATTATGATTCTTAACGCTTGTATAGTGAATCAAGCCCTCAACACCCTTTCTTCTTAGTTTAGTGTTATTATTACCAATTATAACACATAAGATGAGAATTGAATCATCAATTCTTTGATTACCCATTATGTAGTTAAAGGAGAGAAGCTTAAAAACACTTCTTGGAAAACTTTTATTGTTATTTGTCAAGTTTGAAGGTAAGTCTCCTGACGCTCTCCACCTAAAGATGTTGGTCATACTAGTGAAGTAAGGAGGCCTAGTGATGTATAAAGAATATGCTGTGTTTCTTCTATAGGAAAAAATGGTCATAAGAAATAGAAAAACATAAATTATAAATAATGAAAAAATAGGAACAATTAATTAATTCTTTGGCTTATGTTATTTATGAATCTAATGTTGTTATAGCTAAATGTGGTTCATATTGACTAGATAATGAAGTTTCTACTCATGTTGCTTTCGTAATGTAGAATTGTAGGGTTTCATATCCAAGAGACATAAAATAAAGATGATTTAAAATTAATTATTGGAAATGTTGAAAAATTGTACATAGATTTTGTAGTATTTGTGTGCTTAAATCTATACACTAGTTTTAAAATTATTTTATATAATACATTTTATATACCATCAATTAGATGGAATTCAATTTCTATTTCTATTTCAGACAAAAAAAGGTTATAATTTTATGATCAATAAGTCTTACATATGTTATCATATGATTCAAATTGCATTTGTATTGCCTTTTTATCATATGGTTTATATAGGATGTGCTTGATTCCTAATAGTTTCTATGCTTCTTCATATGTTATCGATAAGGTAATTAGTAAATGTTCTTATAAAAAATAAGTCATACATGTTGTGACATAAGCATTTGGCCACATCTCTAAATAAAGAGTTTAAATATTTATAAAGGAAAACATTAAAATAAAAAATAAACAAGTAATTCAAAGTTATGATTTATTAAACATTATTTATAATAACATTTATGGTCTCTACTCACACACTATTTGTTAATCTAGATATTTTTTGACATTTACTAATGATTTTTTCTAACATTGATATTTGTTCATGATTAAAGAAAAGTTTGAGGCTTTTGACAAGTTTAAGATCTTTAAGACAGAAGTTCAGAACCAACTAAGAAAATCAATCAAGATTGTCAAGTTTAATTGTGAAGGTGAGTATTATGGCAAACATAGGGTTTCAAGATAAGAAAAAGGTTTATTTGTTAGATACGTAGGAAATTATGGAATAGTAGTATAGTTTATTATACTATGTAGTCCTGAACAAAATAGTGTAGTCAAAAGGTTGTATTAAACTTTACAGGAAATAATGAAGAGCATGAAGTATAGGACTAACTTTTTATATTACATTTCGGGCAAGGCTATAACGACATTTTTATACATTTTAAACCAAGTTCTAAATAAATCTATTCCTAAGAAACCTTTTGAGCCTTGGAAATGGTGGAAACCATCTCTCACTAATCTTTGTAATTTGGGTTTCCTTGTTCAGATAGGCTATATAATTCTTATGAAAGTAAATTAGATTCTTGTTATACTTATTGCAATTTGTAGGATATCTATAACATTCTAAAGGCCGTAGATTCTATTATATATGGGGGGCTTTAGAATAGTGAAGTCATAAATAGTTAAGTTTTTGGAATTTGAAGTGTCTAATGAGGTATGTCACTTTAATATCTCAAATAGAAGAAATGTTCAAACTATTATAGTTTCTTATCCTAAACCTATTCAGTTCAGATAAGTGGATGATTAACCTAGTTCTATTCCATAATGGAACTAGGAAACATTGAAGACACATAATGAGGTTCCAGTGGCACAAGATCAAGTTAAACATATTCCATTAAGGAGATCTACTAAAGTGAAGAGACCTGTTGTTTTATTTAATTATATTGTTTATATAGGAGAACGTTTAAAAAATTTATTTGTCTTTATATATTTATAGTTAGATGTAATAAGGGATGAGACACAGTCGATGAAGCATAATTAGATATGGAAAGTTGTTGATTTTCCTTATTATTGTAAACCTATTAGTTACAAATGAGTTTATAAAATTGAGGACTCCCAGGGTAAAGTTAAGTAGTTTAAAGCCAAGATTCATTAAGAGAGAGGGGATTGATTTCAGTGACACTTTCTCTCGTTTATCCTCTAAAGATGTATATAGAGTGATTATAGTAATAGAAAAATTATTATGATATGAATATAAATTAAATGGATATTAAACCACTTTCTTAAGTGGAGAACTTTATGGAGAGATCTATATAAAATACCTAATGGGTTTAAGACAGATGACAATTTTTATTTATATATTGAAGAAATCAATATATGGATTAAACAACTTTCATTAGTGGTATTTGAAGTTTGATGAGGTGATTACCTTATTTAGTTTCATGGAAAATAAAGGTGAAAGGTGCATGTATTATAACATCATGAGAAGAAAGTCATTTTTCTACTTTTATATATAGATGATGTTTTGCTCAAAACAATTAATTTGGACATATTGAGTTAAGAAACTATTATTCAAATATTTTAGAATAAAGGATCTTAGTGAAGTATATTTTATCCTTGTTATTCAAATTCAGCAGGATAGATCTCAAAACTCACTAGGTTTATCTCAAAAGGCACACTTTAATAAAGTGTTGAAAATGTTTAATATGGAGAATTATAAATTTTTTGTAGCATTGATCTCTTAGAGAGAGAAATTATCCTTGGCTTAGTATCCAAAGAATGACATTGAAACAAAATTTATGAAGAATGTTTTGTACTATTGTGTGGTAGGTATCCTAATGTATGCTTAGATATGTATTAGACAAAACTTTGCATTTGTTATTAAACTGTTGTGTAGATATTTAACTAACTTAGATATAGATCGCTAAATTGTAGTTAAACAAGTTTTGAGATACTTATAAGGTACTAAGGATTATGCTTACTTATAGAAAAGGCGAGAATTTAGATTTAATAGGATATACAAATTTAAATTTTGCTATGTTTTCAGATGATAGGAAGTCTAAATTAGGTTAAACTTTATGTTAGCAGATGGTGTCATTTTATAGAAAAGTGTCAAGCAAACACTTGTAACCTCTTTTAAGATGCATTTTGAATTTATTGCATACTATAGGACTTCTTCACGAGTAGTTTGATTAAGGAACCTGATTTCAAAATTTTCTATTGTTAACTCAATTATTAGACCTATACAATTATATTGTGATAATTTTCTACTATATTATTTAGTAAACAAGAATATCATAGGGTAAATTTTAAGTTTTTGACCATAAAGGAACTTGTACAAAAGTATGACATCGCAATGGAGCATATTATGATTGAACATATGTTAGTTGATTTTCTAAATAAAGGAATTTATTCTAATGTCGTTGAAAGGCATGTTTCTAGTTTGGGTGTATTGAGGTCATTTGATGCCATTAGTTTATCAATGTATTTTGTTCCATATGTACTTTATATTTTCATATATGATGGCTTCATTGATTTTTTATTTATGTGATGCTTATTATTTAGTTCTTAATCATACAGATTATTGTGCATTATCATTATACATATGAGAATGCTAATATTTTTGTCAATCTTAAGTATTTTATAGGTCATTAGGCATATATATAATGTGACCTCGATACCATGTGTCTTGACATAATAGATATATCAAGATATGCATAAGTTGTTAAGACTTAGTGATATATCAAGTTTTAATCCTATAAAGAGGGACATAATGCTTTAGTTCCATACAATAAGGATATAAGGTTTTTATTTCATGAAGAATTTCTTTAATGTGGTTTAGCATATAATCAAAGAAAGCACATTTCTCTAATACAATTAGCATAAAGCTAAGAGAATGTGAGATTGAAAAACAAAACATAATACTTTATAGATTATGCAAGTATCATGTTATTTGCCACACTCCATTTTTCCATTTATGTTAGAGGGGTTATTAGAGATACATGATTATATTAGATCTATATAATAGATGATACATATATCTGTTGCTTTCTAATATCGAAAGCTTTACAAGATAGAATGTTGGACTTTGATTATCTTTTGAAAAGTTTTCTTTTCTTAGCCTTTCCATATTTTATTTTCATTTATATAGTAATTAATGTTTATTTTAGGGGTATAATGTTAGTAATTTTCCTTAATTAGACATTCATTAATTGCTAAAATTTAAATAGAAAGGCTAAGTTAATTAAAATTGATTCGAATTAAATATAATAAAGAAGGCCCATCAAAAGATCATCTAATGAAGTAGGTCAAAATCCTGTAAGGAAAATATATCTCAATCAATGTGAGTTAGGTATTTATTGAGCTTGTGATGGGGATAATAATGTTACTTATAAATAGTGCTAGATCTTCTACACTTTATTCAAATAAGTTTTTAGATATCTAGTTTTATCTGACCTATCAATAGTTCTAAGCTTAAAAAAGGTGCAAAGAGACTTAGTGCATATGATTAAGAGTAACTTTTAATAAGTCGATCCAAGGTTTCAGCAGATTATTCGATTTCTGAGCTTAGTCATGTTATTCATCTATTTTTTCATAAAGAAATGGAGAGAAAAACAATTAAATTTTAGCATTAGTGTCATTTATTTTAGTTCATATAAATTCATTAATGATCTTAGGCAACTTATTGAGGTTTGTGTTATTTACTAACATTCTCTTCTTCTTCTAAATTGTATCCAACTACCTTATTAGCTTTTAGTTGAAGGACTTAAAGGGATCATATACTAATGGATTGAATTTATTGAATTACAATCAAAACTTATTTAAACGTAAATCAAAACAAAATGGGCAATATGGTTTGGAGCATAAGAAATATTATAATTCAAGGAAATACAATTATTATACCTAACAAACGAGTAGTTGATTATGCTTTTGGTTTGGAGTTTGATAATACATTCTTTTAGTTCAATCATTTAAGCTCATATATTCTAATTAGTAGTAAGTTACAAGATCATATACATTTTTTTCTTGTTAACTAAATTTAATCTTTCATAGCCCATAATTTGTTCTAAAGAGAGGTCTCCATCCTCAGTTTTTGTAGGAGTTTCTTTACCAGATTCTAATAAGGTATCACTAGATGTATTGTCATCATAATCAGGAGCTTTATTTTCTAGGAAATTATCTTTAATTTGTCAAGAAGTTAATAAAGGCTGATAGGAAGGCTAGATGAAATTTTCCAATTGGCACCATTACTTGAAACTAGGGGTATTGTTTTTTTTTTAAAGTTAGTTCTTTGATTTTTGAGCTAATTTACTATTAGAATATTGATTATTACTTAAAAAGAATATCATTAACTTGTTTATAGATTTCTATGCAATTTCAAGCTACTCTTCAAAATTAACAATAGTGTTACCTTAACACCAACCAATCATCTAATTCCAATCTCTATAATCCCTCTTGTAAAATAATATCAAATACATTAATAAATAGTAATCAAATCCTTAATTTAAAGATAATAAAAATCAAATTCATTCATTCATTCTTTTAAGAAATTCATAATTTCATTTTATGTAGATCTCAATATTGAACCAAGTGAGGTTCCACAGTATTTTGATAATGACAAAGCAAATTTGGTACTAATGTTTTATTTTGTTTAAGATTTTGGAAAGATAGGTGTGTTAGAAAAGCGTAGAAGATGAATTTTTAAAGTCTTGGAGGTTAAATGAAGTATACTATGATTTAATGGAAAGGAATCAATTTTGAAGACCAAGTTAGAGTTTAAATAGTTTAAATATTATAATTTTTAATGTAGGTCTTGCTTATTCTTATCATTATGTTTAAAGAGTTCATTTCACACATAATTACATTCACTATTTACTAATGCATGTAGGATGCATAATCAAAAGCAAATGTGTGGGAAATATTTTTAAATTAACCTTATTAATGAATGAAAATATTTTTGCGAGGTTTTTGATATGTGTGAGAGTTAAGAATGTGTTTTAAACTATTTGAAATTTTTTTTGGGTTGATTTATAAGTGTTTGAATGTGATTTGAAGTGTTATAAGCTAGTCTATACAAAAGTTGATCGACTAGTAGTTATAAACTAATGATTGGTCAACTAAAGGGTTGAATTGATCGATTTATGCTAAATTTTGCAACATTGATCGGCTAAATGTTATGTATCAGTCAACAAGCCACTAATCGACTGATGTAAGGTATTAGTAAACTAATATATGTGAATATTGTCTACTAATGGGTAAAAGTCAATAGGAAAATAAATTTGGTGAATTTTAACATTGCACAATAGTCACAAATAACTTGTAGGCCAAAATTTCACTATAGATAGGTGCATTAGGTAATGTGTAATGTATCTACGAGTTTTGAGAAACATATACAAGGGAATTGAAGTAAAAAGTGTTGTTTGCATGGTTTGGTGGAAATTTGATTGGTTTTTGGTGAAGTTTGTGAGTTTGTTTTCTGTTTACATTTTCACGTTATTTATGAGGCCTTTTAAAACACATTTTAAGTCAAGTGAGACATTTTTGAAGTATTTTTTAAGGGATACGAGTTACGAAATTGAGAAATTTTGATGGTTACCTAAAAGCTTTGAAAAATGGACCAAAAGCTATACATTTGTCAATTGAAATAATGAAGCACCCAATAAGGTATTGGCAAGTAGACGTAGTGTGGAAATTAACACTAAACTACTATAAATTTAGTTTGTAGATTCCTACCCCAATAATTTATTTTTGAAGTTACACATTATTACATATTATTTATATTGGTAATTTAATTATTTATTGACCTTACATATATTTATTTAGAGGTTTTGTGTAATTAGATATAATTAACTTAAAATTTTGTAAAGAATCTAATTCATCCTCCCTTAACTGCCAGTTAGAAACAACAAGTGGTATTAAATCTTAGGTAATTTAATTATAACAAATTTGTGATTAAAGATATGGCACACATGAAAACTTTTTCTTTTTCAATAATGTAGAAGGCCAAAACACAAGTAGAGTCTTTTATTTTGATAGACATGATTACTCATGTTAGCCTTAGTGGTACCTAAGAGGGGGAGTAAATTAGATGGTTAAAATATTTTCTAAACTTAAGTCTAAACTAGTTAAACTAATTTTTTAAACCTATATGAAGTCTCTAAACCACAGTTCATCCTATATGTGATGATATGTCAATTCAATTCAAATAATTCAAATTCAACTAATCAAATAATAATTTGCATAAATTAAAGAATGTAGGGAAGAATGGAGAAAAACTAAATTTTTTATAGTAGTTTAGTAAAATAAACATTTGTCTATGTCCACTCCCCCAACATCTTGTATTGTATTTCACTATATCAAATCTTCTTGAGGATGAAAAGGAACCCTTTACAAAAATCTTCTTTTGTGAAGTTGACGAGTAATAATTTACAATCTTCTTTAAGGGTAAAGAGTATCCTAAATCAATCTTCTATTCTGAAGTTGAAGAGGAACCTTTTCTTACCTTAAAATTTTCACAATTTTAATCTTAAAAATCAGTCTCTCCCTCTCCACTCAAGAATACAAAAAACAACAACACTTGCTTGATTAAAAATTTTTAAAGGGGCTCAAAAGATGTAATAAATGTAAACTTAAAACCAAATTTTTTCTCAAACTCATATAACAATAAAATATTCAATCAATGCTTTTCCAATCATAAACAAATGTATAAAGATTGTTTCTAAACATTTTAAACATCTATTTATAAGCTTTCCAAGCCTAAATACACGTTAGGAACACAAAAAAAATTGTTACAAGTATTAAAAAATCTATTAGACATATTAAACTATTTGGCAAAATAGTTGTTGACACCATAACGACACCCTACAATGGTGTCATTATTCATTATTGTTTATTTATGGTAAAACTCGAACTCCAATAATGGTAACACAATAGTTCCATCATTGTCCCAAATAACCAATATTATAAAAAAAAACTACTAAAGTTTAGGGTTTCAATAACACCTTCATCATACTATTGTAAAGGTCCATTGAGGCATTAAAACTAGTTCAAAACTTGACTAAAACATTTTCAAATACTTTCAAATATCCAAAACTTTAATGATGCAAGTTTAAAAGGTTCCCCATGATGATTTTGGACACTAAGACCTTTTAATTTAGTTTAAAAACAAATTATATCTTAGTTTATTACAAATTAAACTAATTTTGAAACTTTTCCTTTTATGAACAATTCTGAACCATTCTCATCCATTTCAATACCATTTATGTTACTTTGAAACTTTTCTTTTTATGAGCAATTCTAAGCCATTCTCAACCATTTCAATACCATTTATGTTACTTTGAAGTCAACTTGCACAATTTTCAAATAATTTCCTAAGTGATTCTAAATACCATGACATGTCCATAAAATTCAAACATAAAAAAAGTCTTGGTTATGGAAAATTTTCATTTTAAATATTTCAAAACCTTTTTAAATGTTTTACAAACTTTCTTAAGAACATTATTTTCACTCCAAAACCAATTCTTAGAAGTTCTTAAATTTTTTTTAGAAATCTAAAAATTTCAATTAAATTCAAATAAAAATATTTCTTAGTTTGTGAAAAATTTCATTCCATAAAATTTCATAAAACTTTTGAAACTTTCTAAATTTTCTTAAACATTCTTAAAACTAACTTTTCACATAAAAACTATATTCAATCACACTCAAACAAATTCAAACAAACTTAACCTAAACAACATTTCAAAGCATTTTAAGCTTTTCTTATACTCTCTAACCTAAGTTCCTGTGAAGCTTGACTTAAAAAATATTCAAACGTATATGCACACATTCAATCAAATTTCAATGCTTTCTAAAAATATTTTGACATATTAAGAGGACTTATTTAAATCCAATTTACCCAGATCCATCTTGATAACTAACTGATTGCTATTGGCCACATATAAAATTAGCTCAAATTAATTTATCTTTCAACGCACAATTTAACAATTAATTCGAGACCAACTTTTCGACAAGTGTACCAATTGCATCAAGTAATAAAGTAGAGTATATTTAAGACTGCAAGTATCGATCTCACGAGAAAGTTTATATGATGTAAGTAATAGGTCAATTTGATTACAATTATCTAGGGAATACCGAATTTAAATTACAAAATGAAATTGAATCATAAAATTAACCTAGAAAGCCTATAAAACTTCTAATTAAAAGAGTTACAGATTGCTTTTCCAAAATTATTCAGTCAAGCTTTAGTGTCGATGCTTTAATTGAATAAAAGATCAGTGATACCTAATCTAGGGTATTCACAAAATCAAGGTAGCGTTATGGTTAAGACACTGACTTATCTCTGTTGGTTCGATCCTGAAGTTTGGTTATACTCAGACTTAGGTAATAGGCATAAAGGTTAGGAAGTCTAATCCTAAATTTCTCTAATTCAAGATTAGTACCCCCATGATTAACCAAGTCTTTGGTTATTTTACCTTTTAAACCATATTGTTTATTATTTTTTTTAATAACCTAGGTAGAGGTTGTTGGATCTTAGATTATCTGATGACAATATCCTAAGTGATCAGTTCAAAACAAGCATTAGGCATTCACTAAACAAAAATTAATTCACTAATCATACATTAACATTTAATAATCACAATCAATCATCCATAAACATATTTATCAACCAAGCAAAATTGAAATTAACCATTAAAGCATATAAATTAATCAAAGCATATAAGAATATTAACTTAAGCAATAATACTTAGATTAATTCAACATAATAACAATACTACATGAAATTAAGAGTTTAGAATGAACCAAATCACATTCGAAGATGGTATTCTAACTCAAAGCACGTGAATGTAGCCGCTAAAAACTAGAAACAACTTGAAAATATCAAATTACAAAAAATTAAAAAGAAAACAACCTAAAACTACTTGATCTGAAAAATAGAAAAAGAAAACGTTTCTAAGGCCTAAGCTGCTTCATTTTGGACTTCTCAGATGTATTGCATTTATAAGAGAGGAGGTTGGAGCAAGTGAGGAGACAGGCAGCCGCAAATGTGGAAGAAATGTGTTGAAAACGTGTCAGTCATCCTTTAACGGTGGTCCTCCGACGCACAACAGCGCCCTGTTCATCCTTTAACGGCACCTTGGGATCCTGCTGTTATGAGTTGACTTTTTACAAAACTTCTATCTTTTTACTCTAATCTCCATTTTTAAGTTTTATCCTGCAAAGTAAA
>JAOXYD010209550.1:0-20508 GCA_028565735.1 Pinacopodium congolense
TGTGAACACTGAAATTGACAGAAAAAGATATAAAAGATATTGCAACTTAAAAACTTTTAAACCTAAAATAAAAAAACACTTAGGTAAAAGAAAAAAATGTAAAAATAAGAAAAACTACTTAATAGGATCGGAAAGAAAAATAATAGTAGCCAGTTCTGCAACCCTATTAGATAAATATAACTTGACCCTACATCTATTGATTTTAAAAGACGTTTGGCCATTTGAAACTTCAATGGTGCCATATGGATAGACCTTAAGCACATCATAAGGGCCAGTCTATTGAGACCATAATTTTCCAGGAAAGAGTTTTAAATAATAAGTTATAGATTAGAACCTCATTGCCAACTTTAAACTCACAATGAATAATATGTCTATCATGTTATTTCTTAGTCCGTTCTTATAAATTTTGGCATTCTCATAGCCATTAAGGCAAAACTCATGAAGTTCATTCAATTGCATTAACTTCTTTCGCCAACTTACTTTGAGTTGAAATTTAAGAAATTGATTGCCCAAAATGCTTGATGCTCTAACTCCATGGGCAAATGAAATGATTTACCATAGACCAAGCAATATGGAGACATACTAATAGGCATCTTAAAAATAGTGCAGTATGCCTAGAGTGCATCATCCAATTTTATATACCAATCCTTTCTAGAAGTATTAACGGTCTTTTCAAGAATTCTTTTAATTTCTCAATTTGAAATTTCAACTTGACTGTTAGTTTGTGGGTGATAGGGCATGGTAAATTTATGGAAAACACCATGCTTAGACAGGAGGGTATCAAAGTTTTTATTGGAAAAGTGTGAATCTCCATCACTAATTATAGCTCTAGGTGTCCCAAACCTTGTAAAAATATTTCTTTTAAAGAACTTCACTATCTCTATGGCATCATTAGTGGGTAAGGCAACTACTTCCACCCATTTACTTACATAATCGACTGCCACCAAGATATATTAGTTGGAAAATGACTTAGGGAATGGACCCATAAAATCAATGTCCCAAACATCGAAAATCTCGTCGACTAGAATATTACTCAAAGGCATAGCATGTCTCTGTGAGATGTTACCATTTCTTTGGCATCTATCACATGACTTAATAAATTCAAATGCATCCTTAAACAATGGTGGAGAATATAGTATGGATTTGACAACTTTATCTGCAGTTCTACTTGGCCGAAAATTTCCTCTAACTTCTTTAGAATTACAATGCATCAAAAATAGAAGGCACTTTACTGAAAGGCACACATCTTCTTATTATTCCATCTCCACAAATCTTAAACAAATATGGATCATAACAAAGGAACTTCTTGGTATTTGAAAGAAACTTCTTCTTCTGTTGATAAGAGAAATCACAAGGGATGGCATTGCCAGCTAAATAATCCACATAATCAGCATACCATGGTCAGTCATCTTGAACTCATAATAAGTGCTCTTTAGGAAACATCTCCTTGGTGTCTTGATAGGCCCTTTTTTTCATTACTTTATCATCTAGCCTCGAAAAATGATCGGTGAAAAGATTTTCAGCACCCTTTTTATCCTTAATTTCTATGTCAAACTCCTGAAGCAATAAAACCTATATGATTGGTCTTGAATATTTCAATTCTGCATGATCAGTATAACCTGTTACCTTTGATAAAACCAAATATGAATGAAACTCATCAAATGCAAAGATAACACCATCATTTCTTTCTCAGCTGTGGTGTATTTCTTTTAAGCATCATTCAAAGTCTTACTTGCATAATAAATAGGATGGAAAATCTTATGCTTTCTTGGCCTAAGAACTACACCAATGGAAAAATCACTAACATTGCACATTAATTCAAAAGGTAAAGACCAATATGGTGAAATGAAAATAGGTGGACTTATAAGCTTAGACTTGAGAAGTGCAAAAGAGTGCATATGCTTTTCATCAAAGTTGAATGTTGCTTCCTTGGCCAAGAGCTTAGTAAGAGGCTTAGAGATCTTCGAAAATTCCTTAATAAATATTCTATAAAATCCAACGTGCCCTAAAAAACTCCTTATTGCAATTGAATTTAGAGGTGGAACTTAAGTAATGACCTCTATCTTTACTAAATCTACCTCTATGCCTCTACTGAATATCATATGACCCAGTACTATACACTCCTGCACCAGAAAGTGACATTTTTCCCAATTCAATACCAAATTTATCTCTTCACAACTTATGAGAACCTTGTCTAGATTGTCTAAGCATGAATCAAAATACTTTTTGAATACTGAAAAATCATCCATGAAAATCTCTATGCAAGACTCAATCATGTCAAACAAAATGGCTAACATATAGCGTTGAAAAATGGTTGGGGCATTACATAGTCCAAAAGATAGATGCCTATAAGCAAATGTGTTAAACATATAAGTGAAAGTTGTTTTCTCTTGGTCCTTAGGGGCTACTGGAATCTATAGATATCCTCTATAACCATCTAGTAACAATGGAAGCTATGCCCTGCCAATCTTTTTGTAACCTGATCGATGAAAGGAAGAGGGAAATGGTCTTTTCTTATGATGTTATTCAACTTTTGATAGTCAATAAACATTTGTCACCCAGTGACCTGTCTTTGCTATTTGCTCATTATTTTCATTCTGAACCATAAAGATACAACCTTTGTTAGATACCACTTGAACTGGGCTAACCTAAGGTGAATCAGAAATAGGATAAACTATACCGCATTTAGCAACTTAATCACTTCATTCTTAACAACTTCCTTCATATTTTGATTTAATTTTTACTAGGGTTGAACAAAATACTTACTGTCTTCTTCCATAAAAATCTTATGTGTAAAAATTGAAGGGCTTAACCCTTTGATATCTAAAATTGTCCAACTTATAGCCTTAATGTGTTCTTTTAATACCATAAGTAAATTTTCCTCTATACTTTAATTTAAAGATGATAATCACTGGAAATTGTGATGGGGGACTTAGAAAAGAATACTTCAAATGTGAAGGAAGGGGCTTTAATTACAACTCTAGTGGCTCTTCAATTGATGGCTTTGGAAAAGGCTTAATAGACCTTTCTAAACTCTTAAATCTCTTCAACAGTTGCCACCTTTAAGATACTTGCCTTGCATCCAAAGCTCATAAAACTTCAGCTACTTCCTTTTCATTCAAATCTATAGACTAAGAATGAGTTAACACCTTCTGCAAGGGGTCTGGCATAATACCTTGGAAGTGGCACTTATGCAATGCTGGATACCTATAAAATTGCAACAATCATTATCCATTAGTGTTCACACATATTGAAAGAAACTTACTGGCAAAGATAAATTCATTCATGCAATACACCCAATGCACTTATTAAAAGCCTAAAACCCTTGTTTCATGCAATTTTTAACAAAATTGAAAGCAATAAATGTTCTATCAAGGAATTATGTTTCTTGTGGTGTATGGGTAAAAAACATAAAGTATGCACATCATATCATACCTTTCATACCTTAGTTAACTCTATTACCAAGAAAGTTTATACTTAGGAATAGGTTTTATTACAATTGCTCTTGTTCAATATTTTAATCTGAATTTAGATGGACTAATGCTTGGGGCTCTTGAATTCTTTGATGTCATACATTTACGATAAGTTGAGATCTTAAAGCACCATAAGATGGAGCTTTGAGATCCTAGCTCCTAAACATCTTTTAAGTATAAGAAGGGAAAGGGGCCAACCACCTTTAACCCTTAACCACCACAAAACTAAGGCACCTTCATTGATAGCTTTGAGGATGAAAGGGAAGGTTGGGAGGTTGTTCTTAGAACCATGGAAGAGAGAAACAAAAGGATGGAAATTTGATGGACACAATGGAAGCACAATTGATGCAAGTGGTACAATATCAAAGATATTATATGAAGAAATTACTTAAGTTCTTTGCGGTTTAAGGTTTCCGTGTTCCCTCTTTGATACCATCTCCACCACAATTGCCATAAGATCTCTTGCCCTTTATCTCATTTATTTTGTCTTTTTAGTTATGTTTGTTGTTTTTTTATTGATTTGTTATGTTTCACTTTCCATATTGAGGACAATTTGTTGTCCAAGTGTGGGAAAGTGGTACAAATATTATTCATGTCATTTTTCTTGTGAGTTTGCATGTGATTTATGTTTTATAGAGGATTATGTTGTTTGTGTGTTCATTTGTGCGTATTGTGTTGCAATATGTATGTACATATGTTTGAGTGTATAATGGTACGAAATTGAAAGGAATTGGCTAAACTAGGAATAAAGTCATTTAAGTAGTGAAGAAGCATTATCTTATGAAATTTACATTTGAGTGTCTTTCTATTGAATTAACAAATTAACTAGGATATTGTATCTATTCTTCCATTTAGGAAACTTGTTTAGATGAACTTCTAGTAAATTAAACATAACTTGGTAAGCATCTTTAGTGATTTCCTATGGGAATGGAGTGATTGAAAAGAAATGATGTAGGCTAAAAAAATTAAAAGTAAAGTAAAGATAACATGAATAAATTTCTTACTTCATTGGCATTATTTAAAACTGAGGATAAGAGTAGAGCTGGTAGCGAGTTGTGAGTTGTAATACAATTGAATAACTAGGGACAATCACGACAAAATGTTTGCTCTCAAGTCAAAAGAATAGGTAAATGTTCAAAGTAATGTCAATATTTTGTTCTTGAATTCAAAGTGAAAGCCTATAGATCTTTGTGTAAAATGTAAAAATATGACCATGAATAGTTACTTAGTGATATCCCACCTTTCAATTGGGTAAATAAGGATTAGTGCATGCTTACAAATGGTATAGATGTAAGAATAGGGAGAAAATATCCTAATTAATGTGTTTATTCATTTCAAAGAAAATTGAAGGTGAATGGAATAAGTTAATTTTTTGGATCTTATTAAATGATTGATGTTATTAAGTGAGATAATTCTACTAAATTTCATACTATTATTGCATTATTGCATGGTTATGTGATCTATGTGTCAATGTGTTGGTTTGTTTTGTGTTTTAGTTCGCTTAGGGACATGGTTTAAGTGTACGAAAGTTGATAGGTTGGCATTAGATTATTTTAATTTGGTTGTTAAGTGTGTTGATATATGTGTTTTAAGATGATAGTTATGTGTTTAGGACTTAGATTTAAGTTCTTGTTAGTGCTTATGGTTACATGATGTTCGGCATGAATTTGATCTTGTTTTTGTGGATAATTACTGTCCTTTCATGTTGAGTTGAAATAGGAAGCAAAAATGAGGAGAAGAAGAGGCAATATAGAAGAAATAGAATGTCACGATCATGATCACTTAAATGTGTCAAAGGAGAAAACCTTCTCTCATAAACATGATCTACCTAGAAAAAAAAAACAAGAAGTGGGATTCACATATTTTAAGGTTTTGAAATTATTTAAGAGTCAAGATGATGTAGAAAACCTTAGAAGCCACCTTATAAGGGTTAGAAAGTATTTAAGGACAAAGAAAAATAAGTTATAGAGGTTGGAAATAAGAGAGATTCAAGATTAAACACCAAGAGCTCAAGAATAACTCTAATGTACAGATTTTCTAGCATAAGTGTAAGAGGAAGACAACATTTAAGATTTCATTCTTTTAGTCTCTTATTTTCTTTCCATGCTTTTTTATGTTTAATCTAAATAATGTGGATTCATTCAACATTATGAGTTTTTAAGTTTATGCTAGGAATCACTCTTGTATTATTTTGTTAAGCTCTTATTTTATTAATTTAATGCATATGTGTTTGTGATGTTTATTGTGTATATTCTCTAATTCGAATCTAGAGATTGGATTGTGACATTTGTGTTATGTTGTACAATGAGAGTTGGTAATATTATAGACCTTTAAACATCAAATTAATAGTCAAGTAAAGAGAGATTTTAATTGGTTATTATTGCCCATAGGTTTTCTTCAAAACTAATTAGATAGTTAGGAAGAGTTTTGAGAGATTGAGATATCTAATTCAGTTTATATCTAAATCAATTAGGGGCACTTGATTAGATTTCAAGAGAGGGCAATCAAAACTATAGGATATCTACGGTCAAGAATAATTAAATCAATAGGGTAAAGGGTAGGCAAAATAAGGATATAAGTAATTTATAAGTGTTTATCATTGATTTATCCCAAATTCACTATTATATTCCAATTTTTTCAATTGTTAATTTAGTTTAGTTTAGTTTATTTCAATTACATTCATTTTAGCGTTTGCCTTAAAAAAAGTGTAATTCAAGTTGCAAGGTGACTAATCACAATCCTTATGGGAACAATATTAGTACACTATAAGTGCAACTTGTATACGTGTGATAGAGTTAGACATCATTCTTCGTACATGAAATAAAATTGGACAATTATTGATATTTTAAATGATTACATTCAGTGGTATTTAACGATGTGAATGTTTAAATATACTTGAATCATGAATGATAGAGTCCAATTTGAATTGAGAGCAATGTTATGAATGTTAATGTAATATGACTAGAGTTTGCATAATTAAGAGAAAATTGGAAATAATGTAAAATTGCTCATTTTGTAAAGAACTTTTAGATGCCTTGTTTAAGGAACCATATAGAAGTATTGTATCATATATAGAGGTTAGATGTTGAAGGTGAATTTTGACTTTGCACGTTGAAATTTGATTTATATTTGTGATATGTAGATCTGCCCTATAATCTCTACCTCTTTTAATGTTTATAAGTTTTTTTTTTGAAAAAAGGAAGAAAAATTATTATTTTTATTAAGGTAACCTTTAATATTGATGAATTTGTGGAAGAAGTTACAACATTGTTAAATTAATGAGGAGATTTGATGATTCTTAAACTGTGGTAATTTTTAATAGATTTATCTTATGGCTTTAGGAAGTTTGATAATGTATTTGAATGTTTGATACAAGATATCATTTATATCCTTAATTTTGTTTGTGAAATTTGATGAATTTTTAAGCAGTGACTTCTCCTTATTAAATTCCTTAAGTTATGATGGTATCTTGGTGTATGAAATTTGATTTTAAATGATTCATGTTTGATGTTTAGAGATTTTCTAACAACATTAAAATTGGATGATTCATATAGGTTCCACAATTTTTAAGATAGAGAGAAAAGGTGTGTCTTGTCTTAAATTGTTTTTAAGGGAAATTTAATGATTTTGTATTATTTTCAATCTATAAAAGGAAGATTTTACAAAATCATTAAATTAAGAAAGATGATTTTGATAAGCTTGATAATGTGTAAGCCCATAAATTATTTTAAGGCATAAATAAGCCTTTAATTTTTGAAATTGAAATTGACCTTTGAATTGCTTAAGAGTTGTTTGTTGATTATTTTGATTAATTTTTCAGTTCTAATGCTTTTGATATATCCTATCTTGTATTATGTTGCTTCTTAAAAAGGAAAGAGTTTTGATGGGATATTATATCTTATTTAGGGAGAGTTTAAAATTCCTAGAATTTAAATTTTAAATAATGGACATAATTCCTGAATTTAGAGGGAATCATGGATTTTAACCAATTTAAGAACTGTGTAAAATTTGAGTTTGTAAGATTTGATTGTTATGGGTTTTTAATAATTGATTTGTTGATATTTTTGTTAAATTATGATTAATTTAAGGGGAATAAGTAAAATTTTACAATAATGAGTTTTAGATAAATTTTAATATGAAATTGTGATATTTTAACATTATGATATTTTTTTAGTGTTTTTTATATGGTATAAAGGAAGAGTGTTTTTTAATAATTTTTAAGTAGCATTAAGTAAATTTAAGTGGTATTGGGGCAAAGCTGATATTTTTCTAGGTTTTGTGCTTTTTAAAATGCGTTTATGATATATGATGATAAGTTTGAATTTTTAGAGAAATTAATGTTTTGGGATTTTAAAGATGTTTACGATTAATGATATTGAAGAATTTTGGGGATTTGAGTTATGTATTTGACAATGTGAGATGAAGAGGGAGAAATGCCATGAAATCTAATAAGTGACAATAGGAATGATTGATTAATATTGGAATAATATGGTATTGGAATGATATGTTTTTAATTATACGCAATTTTTGATGATTCTAAAAATGGGAAGGAAGTTGTGATATTAGCTTAAAGGGGAGAAAATAATTTTTTGATTAGTAAATGAGTTTTGATTTGCATGTGATTCTAGTTGTTATGTTTTTCTAATATCACATGGTTTTGTTACCATAAAAAAAAGAGAGAGATTATTAAACCAAGGATAGTTCTACCTATGCTTTAAATATTAAAAAAAATGTTACTACCAATGCGTTTATTATTCTTGATGTGATGAAAAGATAAGCTCTAAGATAAAACAAGTGTTTGAAGTAAAAGGTGTTGAAAACATATTTGGAGCCCAAATTGAAGCATTATCTCACAAGTGTTGATTGATGAAGATCAAGTTGATGGAAGTATAAGAACTAGAGTAAACGTAGTGTTTACTTGAAGATCAATTTGATAAATGAAAGATTAAGCTTCAAGAAAGTAAAAGTGAATAGGTTTTAGTTTATACTTTTATTGTTAGTCTCATTTTGATGTTTCCATGGTATTTTTTTATAAGAGAAATAACCAGTGTAAGTGTATGATTTTGCAAGCCCATCATTTCCAAATTATAAGGTTAAGATAATAAATGCATCACTTGAATAGGATGAAAATTAGATATTACACTTGAAATATAGCTCTATACCAAAGTGACGCAGGGATTAATATCATATATTTAAGTATCTATATGGTGATATAAATTTCATTAAAGAATTCATGAACCATGAAATCATCCATGAACCATAATTAATGCATAAGCTATCGCCATGCATAAATGAAAGTACCAATCTTCAACTTAGAAGATATATGTTGTCCTTAAGAATGCAATGTACAATATGTAACAATTTCATCATTCTTAAACATTATAAGACAATATAACCAAAAATTGATCCAATATGATATTTTATTGATACAAGATGATCTTCTATGTAATGTTAGGCATCAATAAGAGATTAATATAGGCACAAACTATCAATAAGTGGCAATTCACAAAATCAATGCAACCAAAAAGCATAAAATTTGCAAGATAAGAAAATAAATCATAACTAGCCAATAATGACCTTATGAAAAATCATCACAATCTATAATTTAGTGAGATGGAAACAAGATATAAGAAGTCATCCACATTTAACCACTTAATACATCAATGAATAACTCAAATCTAAATGGAAAATCCCAAAAAAAATTAAATTTGAAACTCTAAAAATAAAATAATCCTTAACTATGCACAAAATCTCTAAATTATAGGTAGTTGATGTGGAAATGGAGTGATTACCTTGTAGAAATAGGGTAAAACCTTGATTTGAATCATAAAAATCGACCTAGATGGGGTTTTGGGACTAGATGGATGTGCTAGAGTGAGAGATTTAGAAGGAAAATGAAAGAAATAACAGTCATAATGGGTTTAGGGGGAGAAATAAAAATAGAACACGATTCACTTGTGACTTAGGCTATGAATGACACTAGAGAGATGCAGGTATTTGGCCAAAATCAGGACCTCTGTCATGACCTTGATACAGGTCTTGAAATACATCATAAATCTGACAATCTTCATACCTATGAGAAACATAATCTTACCATGATCTAGGACATGAAATTGATTAAATGTTTGTAAAATTTAGCCCAAAATCATAGACAGGTTTATAACTATGATTTGGTGGTGAAAAACACTACCTATTTTTAAAATTTTTAAAAATTTTCAACAATTGTGTTTCAAAACCACCTTAATGCAACCATAAATAATATTATGCTTATGGGGAGATCACTTAATATCTTAAACTAATAAAATTTCCTAAGTAAAACAAATAATTAACTCACAATGCAAGTATAATTAAGTGAAAACAAATTATAATGCAATTATGTAATGCAAAGAAGAGCTAAAAATCAAAATATAAGTAATTAAAGGGATAAAAGTAATCTTTATTCCTTTTTTTTCACAAATTTGAAGTTATTAGAGAGAGAGATTGCTAGTGATGTAGCTCCTCCCACTTTCCCATTCTTGACCATTGATTTTCCTTCCTTAATCTAGCTTTATGCCCTTACTTCTCATGTTTATCATCCCCTCTTCTCTGCCTTCCTTCCTCTTAGACATGGAACTTACTAAATTAAAAACTCTTAAAACCCTAAACTATTCTTATCTATAAAACTTAACCCAAACTCTAACCCTCTATACCTTCATCCGTCTCCATCCTAAACTTTAAATTGTTAGAACCCTACCACAAACCTTTCATAAAACCCTCGCCCTATCCCTAAACAATCTTTATCTCAATGGTCTTTACTTCCTTCCCAATCTCTAACTACTAACCCCAATCTAAAGCTAATGACTAAAACCCTAAGTCTAGCTAGAACCCACTATCTCTAGACGCTAGCATCCCAACATTGTAGACATGGAAATTTATAATTAATAATTTTCCAAAAGGAACCTTAACAGAAAAAGCTCTAGAGTTTTACCCTCCTTGAGTTGTAAAAGATCAAATAGTCATCATTTTACCATAAAATTCTATAAAGAAGGATGTTGTGAAACTTAGCTAAGTGTTAGTAAACTTCTTCATCAGTAAGAGGCTTGCATACACAATAGTCCAAAGAATACTTTCAAGATCTTAGAAAAGATAAAATTTAATGAAAATCCTAGTAATAATTTCTAATCTTTTTTTAGTTCTCTTCTAATGACAGCATGCATGCAGTTCTAGAATAAGGCCCTTGAGACATTTAGAGCAACTCGTTATTTAAAAAAAAAAGTGGAACTTAAATAATGGCTTGGATAAGGATATAACCAAAGCCCTAGTTTGGGTGAAAATCCAAAATATTCCACTAGAATATTGGTCCACTGGAAGACAAAGTCATATCACAAGCGTAGCTAGTAAGCCTCTAATGATGGATTCTATCATAGATAGAATTTCAAGAGTAAATTATGCACAAATTTGCATAGAAGTAGACCTGAAGAAAGATTGGCCATAAAGTTGTAAATCATAGATAGAATTTCAAGAGTGAATTATGCACAAATTTGCATAGAAGTAGACCTGAAGAAAGATTGGCCATAAAGTTGTAAATTTACTACGTATAGTAGAGGGAGAAGTTACATTAAAGGAGATTCAAATGTCCTATGGGTGGAGACCAGGGATTTAATCCCAAAAAGTGGAATGAAAGCTAAATGGTTGAATATTCAAAACATGTTTTCAAGAGGAATTGATGTGGGTTACTATTGAATAACTAGAAAAGATCCAAGATGAAAAACTAAAAAAAGATAATTTATGAAAAGTTGGAGAATGAGTTAAATCCAAAGAGAAAGAAGATAAAACAAATAGAAACACCCTATCCCCTTAATTACTAAGGTATAAAATAGCCGCTCTCCTCTCTATAATGACTAAAGTGCTCAGAAGATTCAAAAGGATTGCTAAGACATATCCAAAGATAATGCCTTCTATGCATTTGGTAAATTCCATTACCCTTTATTTATGAATTATTTCAAATTAATCAAGATGATGGTCCCTCAAATCAGGCCTTAATTATTCAACAAGATTTATTTCTTACAACTAGGAATTCTATAAAATCTAGGAGGAAATATGGGAATTAGTAGTTTTTCTCTCTCTATTTTTATAGTATTTTAGAATACTAAATGTTTGAATAATAATAAAAAGTAGTTAGGAGTTAAGAGTCTTTTAAAACTATTGGTTCTTCTTTTTTGTGTCTAATAAAGAGTCAAATTAAATCCCCTGTCCTTCTTAATAAAGTTATTAATCTTATCTTCAAAAGATGGAAAACCATTAGTATCCTGCTATATAATAGTAATGCTAGAAGTTTAGTTTCGAGGAATCCTAAAGTTTTAAACTATACCCCTTTAATGCAAATTGATCAACTTATACACTTTGAATTTAATCCCTTAAATTAAAGCTTCTCCTTCTTCATAACTTGTGTGTATGGTTCAAATAACCAAGACCACAGGAAGAAGTTACTGGGACTAGGTGTGGAATTAAGAAGGATCGATGCTTCTATAGATCACAAGCCTTGGCTTCTAGCTGGAGATTTCAATTATATCCTTTTCTCTCATGAAACAACCATTATCAATAGTAATTCTCTAGCATTAAGAGAGATTGACAGTATTGTATAAACGCTTGTGCCATTTTTTGTTTGAACCTTAGTGATCCTTTGATCACTCATTCTAATAAGTAAAAAGGGGATCTTTTTATTGCTAAGAAACTGGATATAGCTTTGGTGACCTCCCACTAGATTTCCTCTTTTCCATACTCTTATGCCTTAGTGGATAATACTAATATTTCTAATCACTCTTTAATTTATGTTAATATCCTCACTTCAAGCAAAAATCAGTCTTCTCCCATCAGATTCTCAAATTTCCTCCATATGGTAAAACAAGTTCGATTTACTCCTACTATTTGTAGTCTTATGTATTGAGGAGTTATAAAACTAAAAGCTATTAGGCATGCCTTTAAAGTTTTCAATAGAACTGAGATAGGAGACCTCAATGTAATAGTGGAGTCAAATGGAAAAAATATTAACAATATTCAACCCTTATAAGACAAAATTTAAATGACCAATCCCTCCTTAAAAAAAGAGGCAATTAAGCTTTTGCTTAAGTCTTAAAAGATTAGAAAAGTTTTTTCAAACAATCCTCTGGAATCCAATGGCTAAAAGAGGGAGTCAAAAATACAAAATTCTTCTCTAAATCTATCCTCTCCCATACAAATAGCAATAGTATTCACTTTATTATTGATGATAGAGGTCATAGAATTTTGTCTTTGGAGAAAATTCATGAGTAGTTGCTTAGTTTCTTTTAGAATGCCTTAGGAAGGTGAAGAGAGTACACCTTAAACTGCCATATTATTGGGCATATTTTTAACAACAAAATTCACAAGATGTTTACAAGCTCTCTTATTTCTCTAGTCATAGCTCAAGAGATCAAAGAATTCTTTAACTTCTTTAATCATAAGAAAGCCCTTAGTATAGTTGGGCTCAATGCCTACTTCTTTAAACATAACTAGAAATTTATAGGGAGTGACATTACTAAAGCAATCCAAACTTCTTCAATCAAGGGAAGCTACTTAAAGAGATCAATTCCACATTTATTTATTTAATTCCTACGTATGTATATCCTACTTTTGTTTTTTATTATTAACTTATTTCTTATTGTAACATGTTTTATAAAGTCATTTTCAAAACTTTAGCTAATAGCCTTAGAAATGTTCTCCCTTATATCATAAGCAACAATCAATTAGCCTTTGTAAAAGCTAGAAGGATATTTAATAACATCATTCTTACTTAAGAATTCTTCAAGAATTATCAACTAAATAATTGACATAGTAGATGTGCTTTCACAATTGAATTGAGGAATGCTTATGATTCCATTCAGTGAGATTTTGTTTTTGAAGTCCTAAATACTTTAGGCTTCCCTCCTACTTATGTAGGTTGGAATAGAGAGTGTAATACTTCTTATTTCTCTATTCTCATTAATAGTACAATGTTGTTGAATTAAGGGAGGTTCCGCCTTATTTTTGGTAATGACAAAATAAACTCTACTATTAATGTTTGTACTTTTAAGTGTAGTGAAAGACAGTTTGGACAAAGATCAAAATTGATCATTTAAAGAGCCTTGAAGTGAAAAATCAAAGTTTATAAAGATTCAAATTTTAAAGAAGAAATTTAGTTTAGAATAAGTTTACTTATGTTTTTTTTAGTTTAAAATTTGCTTGATTTTATTTTGTTATTCTAAGAGGCCTACTGCATGTTCATGCATACATATATTAGAATATGTATATAGGTACATAATCAAGAGGTTTATGTGTATTGATTACATGTGATTAAACCTATTTTTGAGTGATTTAATGTATAAGTTAGTATGAAATAAAATGTTTGGTAACCTAAGTTAGAGAAATTACATATTAACGATAATTTAAAATATAAAATATGTTTGGGTTGGCTTAAATTGTTGTTTTTTAAGTTTTTATATAAGGGCTAAAATACTTAAGGTTTACTAATATGCTTAGATCGGTCCACTAAATAAGGATGATCGGTTGACTGAATAGGAAAGATCAATTCACCGAATATCTAACTATGGAAAATCGGTCGACTGAAACTTTCCTTAGGACGATCGAATGTTAAAAGGTATGAAGGATAATATTAGGTATGAAGAACAAAAACTCAACATTGGTGTTGGAGATTAGATGTAGGGCAAGTGGATAGCTCTAAACTAGAATAAATCCAGCGTACCTCCTTCTCCCTTACTCTTTATTTTTACATACTCATATTATTGTGTTTTGTTTAATTATTTTAGTGAATTTTCTTCAGCATATATTATTGTGTTTTAGAAAATTTATCTTAAAACCTAATTCATCACCCTTTTAGGTACCTTACAAACCTAAGAATCAGTATCAGAACCTAGGTCTCACAGTGTTTTAATTCCAAGGAATTGGTGAGTAAAGATCTTATGGCACAAATGAATAGCTTTGTTCACTTCTCTAATTTAGAGGGTCACAACACACATAGAGCATCCTATTTTGATAATAGTAATTATTTGAACTGGAATGTTAGAATGAGAAACTTTTTGAGAATTAAGAATGTAGACTTATGGCTTTATGTTTTGCAAAAAACTACCTTGTATTAAAAAATCATAGGAAATGAAGATGTGCTTAAAGAGGAACATAAATTAAACCTCGAAGAAAAGAAATTAGTATCTTTAAACAGTAGAGCTATGCATGTTTTATTTTGTGCTTTAAGAATAAAAGAGCTTATTAGAATATCCATGTGCAAATCTGCTTATGATATTTGGCGTACCTTGGAAGTTACTCATGAACGTACTAATTAAGTTAAGGAGACCAAAATTAGCATGCTTACTCATCAATTTGAATCATTTAAAATGTCACATGATGAAAGAATATCTCCTATGTATACTGGTTTTAACAATATTGTTAGTGGACTAAAAGTTCTAGGTAAAACCTATACAAATGTTGCGCTTGCTAGGAAAATCTTAAGGTTTCTACTAAAATCATTGCAACTAAAGGTGACTGAAAATTAAGAAGCAAAGGATTTAAGCATTATACTTAAAGATGAGCTCATCGGTTCACTTTTGATGCATGAAATGATATTGAAAGATACACAAGAAGAAACTATACCTAAAAAGAGGAACATGGACTTGAAAGCTACAAAAAAAGGAAGAAAGTGCAAATGAAGAATCATCTTATGGAAGCGAGGAAGAAGAATCTATCTCACCCATTACAAAGGAGCTAAGAAAGCTTATCTGAAGAAAGGCTTCTATTAGCAAAGTAAGTACTCTTATAAAAGTAAATTTTCTAACCTAATGTGTTTTAAATGTGATGAAAAAGGGCATGTTATATCCAATGTTCCACATATTCAAAAAGATGAAAACAAGGAAAAGAAGGAAAGAAAATAAAGAAAGGACATTAAGAAGAAAGCACTAAAAGCGAGATGGTCATAGTCAAGTTAATTAAAATAAGAAGAGATAGTAAATATGTGCTTTATGGCTCAAAATAAGGCAATCATTCCTCACTCAAACGATGAATATGAAGTAAAGTACACTTATGAGGAATTGTTAGAATTTATGGAAGACTTAGCTAAGAAAAATAAGAACCTGCATGACAAAAATGAGGAATCAATAAAAATGATTAATGAATATAGATTGGAAAATAAAACCTTGGAAAAGATTTAGATTCAATTAAAAAATATAATGATGAATTGGTAAATGAAAATATTGCCTTAAATAAAGAAGTGGAATCACTTACAGAACCACTGTTGCAATTTACAAAAGGAAAAGAAAAATTAGAAACCATGAAAATGTTCAAAAGATGGGAAATGACAAACATGGCTTAGGCTATAGCAATAAAGCATCAACTAGTAAAATCATTTTTTATAAGGGAAAGAATCTGGAAGATGAATGTCCAAAGGTTGTTCAAAATGCATCATCAATTAGAACTCAACCTAGGCATTATGCATTCATGTATGCATTAAGACCTAAGAAATTTCCTCAACATCATTTCAATGATACAAGAAACTTCATTCAACCCAGGAAAAAATTTCATTTAAGGTTTTATCATAATTATAGGCCTAGAAATACGTATAGATCATTCACTCTATTATTTTGTACTTAATGTGAAAGACATAGACATGTTAGATATTTTTGCTATGATTGATTAAGAAATTTTAATGTAGTGTCTTTTGGCAGTGAAAGGTACAAAACTAACACTCAAGGACCCAAATTGATATGGGTACTAAAAGTTCATTAAATTTATTTGTTTTTTAGGTACCTTCAAAAGTAAAAAGAGAAGTTTGCCATTTTAGAACCAAGTGAAAAGATACTCTTCTATTGTTTAAATACTCATAAATATGTAAAATAATTATTTTGAATAATTGTATTAGTTTATGTTAAAATTGGTTGAAGATGGACTGTGTTCGCTGATGTGTGTAAATTGCGTTGGTGAATGATCAGTTGATCGAATAAGATTATAGGTCAACTTATTATGAGTCGACTGATGTCTAAAACTTATTGCATTTTATGCTCCAGCTATCCTCTTCATTTTTATTTTCTTCTCCCTTCTTTCTCTTATGTTTCCACCATTTTTTCCTCTCTCCAATATCCTTTCCGACCTCTTTTCCAATCTTTGAAGCCTTTAAGCGTTTAGAACAGTTCTTTTGGCTTACAAAAACACCCTTGCTTTCCATCTTCTCCACCTTAGACACCTTTAATCGCCCCTACGAGCCCCTCCCTTTCTCTCTGTCACTACCTATCTCTTCTACCTTCTTCGGTGACGTTTCCAGTTGACTTAAAGCTGCGATTCTGCTTCCTATACTCCCTTAGTCTAAAGCCCCTTATTTCTACTCTTCAATTTCATCTAAATTTGTCCAATTTTACATTTAGGCACTGTTTAAGGCCTACAAGTTTGGGAATTCTAGATGGATTGAGAAATTAGTCTAATTTATGGTATTTTTCTTACAATTGAAAGCATGATTAAGTGTTTAGGACATCTAATTGCATCTGCATTTACCTAATTTGATTTTTCCCCAATTTTTTGAATTCTTAGGGTTTATTCAAATTTTCTGGCTAAATTATGCGAATTTTCTTAAAATTGATCTTTTTAAAACTCAATTAAATGTTTATTTAAGATTGTTGTTCAATTAACTGCTTTTGTTTTAACTCATTTTTTATTTTCCTAATTTTAGATTTGAAATTTAGAGTTTATTTGAATTTTGGTCAAATTATTGAATTTTTAGTAAAATTAACATGTTAGAAACTCAATTAAACATTATATTAATACATTTGTTCAATCAATTTCACTCAAGTTCCCCAAATTCTAGTTTTTACCCAATTTTAGGAATTATGTCTTGGATTTATGCAAACTTGTAGTCAAAATAATTGATTTTCATTAAGATTTCCTTAACATCTCAATAAGAAGTTTAATTAAGATTTTTGATAAATCAATTTCATCTTTCTAAGTCATCTCTGATTTTTCCAAATTTTTAGTTATTATTGCTTGAAAACCTTCTATTTTTTTTATAAAATAAAAAGTGCATAAATTCAATTGTCTAATTAGTTTGACTAATTTGATCTATTCTGACAAGATTTCCTAATTCTTTGTCCTGAAGGAAATACTTTTTTGAACCTTGAATTAATGTTTTAAAAAGTTGTTTATTAGAATTTTTAAAGTTTATAAATATTTTTATTAAGTCCTAGATGTGTTACTTTTAAGTGCATATCGTGCATGCATATAGGAGTATGTCTAGGTTTTGAATCCTTTGAGCTTTTAGTCATCTATGATCTTCTATCCCGACAGGATGTGTTGTTTACTTTTGAATCCTTCGAGCTTTATCCATTTCTAGAGCTCCTTTAGGTGTTCCTTGATTTTTATAGATCTCTTTTAATTTCTCGTATTCTTAGCTTGCCTCTAATCTCCCACTATGGTTAGGACGTGAGGTGGCAGTAGTTCTAGGGGTAGGAGAAATCAAGCTAGACAAGAGAGTGATTACCTTGATATTGATTTTGACTAATTTCAAGATTATGCTTCTAGGAAACTCTAAAAAAACCATGTTATCTCTCCTTCCTAGCCAGACTTCTTTAGGGGAAATGGCGTTGTCTAGTTTTTCAGCAATCAAGGGTGGGAGCTTCTTCTTACTCTTTCAGTTGAAACTTGCCATATCCTTCTATCTAGAAATACTATCAACCACATCCTTGGAATCCATATCCCCCTTATGTTCTCCCACTATGATCATATGTCAAAATTTGATGCCACTCACTCCTTATCTAAGAGAGTGAAAACCATTTTTGAGTTAGAGAGTGAAAAATGTATCACTAAAAAACCAAAGGATGTGAGAGACATGAGTGTTATACCTAAATTCCATCAATTATTCATTAAATACAACTTTCTCTGTTCTAGTGGTCATCATAATGACCTGGAATATGATGATCTTTGATTTTTGTCTGCTATAATGCTTGGTGAGAAAATCCATTTGGGTGATTTCATCTTGTGTAATATAATCCATTTTACCAAAGGCAAGAAAAGGGACAAAACATTCCCTATCCTTTGATTCTTGGTCTCATCTTCCAACATTTCCACATCCCTCACATAGAAGATAATTTTAAGTCTCTTTCTTTCTTTGACCAAATATAAAGCCTATAAGTTTTCAGATTATTGAGATTCATATGACTCAACCTCACTAAAGATAGCAGCATACTTCCAATTCTATTCCTCCACCTAATGATGATGTGGCTACACCTACTCTGAGTCATCCTATCTCTCCACACTTGAATAGGGGTGGTATTTCTATTGGACTAGCTTCTCTTACACTTGTTCTTGGCACCTCTACTGAATCTCTACACATTTCTTCAAAGTTTGAGGTTGTATCCATTCATCTCAAGCTTACTAATGTAAGGTGTCAGCTTGATGATCATTCCACCTTGCTTTAAGAGCATATTACTCTACTTCGTGAGCAAAACACCTTATTTCACAAGTTTATCTCTCGGTTTCTTCCTTCGCCTCTAGTAGATCCTTCTTAGTAATCATTTATTTTCCTATGACTTAATGTGTTTTGACTTTTGTGCTACATTTTGAACTTTTATCTATATCATTGACTCCTTTTCATGAAGGTTTTTAGTATATATATCTTTGTCATATAGTTGCCCTCTTTTACTTTAATATATTATGTGGTGCCTTAAATTATTTGGATGTATAATTGTTCTTACCCTTTTGGTGATTCCAAAGAGGGGGAGATGATGTGATATTATATTCCAAAATGTGGAAACGTATGTAAAATTAGCAAAGTTTGTAAAATTATGTAAAGGCAAAGTGTATAAAATTATGTTTTATTTAGGGGGTTTCTAATGTATAAATTAAGGGGGAGTAGTAATGTTTACCTATTGTATCATTTTTAAATCTTGTTTCTTATATGATGTTAACTGACTGTTATGTTTAAAATTGAAAAAATGATGATGAATGTTACTTCTTGGCTTTGAAATAATTAGGGGCAATTCACCAAATTAATTATACTGTTTGTCATGTGTATTGTTTATAATATCACTTGGTTTTGTCATAACCAAAAAGGCGGAGATTATTGAACTAAGGGGAGTTTTCACCTTATTTTGGTAATGAAAAAACAAACTCTTCTACTAATGTTTGTACTTTTAAGTGTGTTGAAAAAAAGTTTTGAAAAAGATCAACATTGATCACTCAAAGAACCTTAAAGTGGGAAATCAAAGTTTGTGGATATTCAAAGTTTGAAGAACAAATTTAGTTTAGAATAAGTTTACTTATATTTTTGTTGTTGGTAAATTTTGTTTGATTATATTTTGGTGTTCTAAGAGGCTTTCTGCATGTTCATGCATACATATCTTAGAATATGCATATAGGTGTATAATCAAGAGGTTTGTATGCATTGATTATATGTGATTAAACCTCTTGTTAAGTGATTTAATGCATAAGTTAATATGAAATGAAATTTTTGGTAACCTAAGGTAGAAAAATTATGTTTTAACAATAGTTTAAAATATAAAATATGTTTGGGCTAGCTTAAATTGGGTTTGTTTGTTAATTTTTTGTGTAACGGCTGAAATACTTAAGGTTTGTTGATTTGCTTAGATTGGTCAAATGAATAAGGATGATCGATTAACTAAATAGGAAAGCTCGGTTGACTGAATATTAAACTATGGACAATCAATCGATTGAACCTTTCCTTAAGTCAACCAAAGGTTAAAAGATATGAAGGATAATATAAGGATTCGATAGATTACACAACAGTCATTTGCATTAACTTGTATAACACTAATATTGGTGTTAGACAATGACTCTTTTCAATCGGATTAAGTATAAAAAAGTGATTCATGTTTGTGATTAAGATATGAAGTTCCATATAGTTCGTACATTAAGTGGTAATTGAGTTTTTAAATGGTCCAAAAGGTTATTTTTCTCTAGTGATTTAGT
This sequence comes from Pinacopodium congolense, assembly GCA_028565735.1. Taxonomy (NCBI): domain Eukaryota; kingdom Viridiplantae; phylum Streptophyta; class Magnoliopsida; order Malpighiales; family Erythroxylaceae; genus Pinacopodium; species Pinacopodium congolense. The sequence continues at coordinate 20,427 of JAOXYD010209550.1, forward strand.
GTGTTTGGTTGAGGCATTTCAAAGTTTTATTTTTATGCATACATCCATTAAGTCCTTGTTTTTTTCTACATCAATATCCTAT
>JAOXYD010209558.1:0-20508 GCA_028565735.1 Pinacopodium congolense
GTGACTTTTAAAATATTTTTAAGATAGATTTTTACTGAATTTTTATATAATTTAAATTTAATTTTTTATATTTTTAAACTTAATTTTTAAATTAAATTTTATTTATAAATTTATCTTTAAATTTTAGATTCTTTAATTTGTGAACTTATTCATATAAAAATACATTTTTAAAAAAATTTCAAATGTCCTTAAATTTATTTGAATTTTCCCAAATTTTAATTAATTAGTGCTTTAATTTTAAGCTTACACGACAGTGATTATGTTAGACGGTGTCCAAAATTTACATGTTGTATTGTTTAACCCGTGTATTTGAGTTTTGTCTGAGCTCTCTGAATTGTCGGTGGGCACGAGCAGAAGAACTTCAAGGCCTTTTTGCTTACGCATCCATATATTTTGGACGCTGTTGTGATCCCGTAAATAGAAAGGAACGAAATACTTTTCAACTTTTGTTAGGCCGTTCGTTTCCGATTTTGTTTTTAATTTTAACTTTTGATTTTTATAAAAGCCAAAGAATATCATAAAAATTAAAAATATATATACTAATATAATATAAAAATAATATAAAAATACCCGAAAATTTAATATAAATATAAAAAAAATTATAATTAAAAATTACAATCAAAAGTTGAATAAAAAATTATAATTTTATTATTAAATTTTAATAAGATAAATACTCTTTGACTTTGTCAGATGTTGTATGAGATTCCCTAATTCGAGAGCTGGCGAAGTCCCAGCTGCTTATCTTGTTCGTGCGGCTAAATAAGACTTCATGCAAACGTTATTGTTGTTCACGTTTGGGAATTCGTTATTCTTCTTTTTAACGTTGATAGGTCGCACCATACACAAAGCTACGAAAGATGACAGTTATCAACAACGTCCCAATGTCGGCTTCAGAGAAAATATCGAGGAGAGAATTGACTGAAAAGACAAGATCCGAAACGTGAGCACATTGTACAGTATGTATGTTAGAAAAGTTGATTGCTCCCAGTAGCAAAAAAGTTCTAAAAATTGTCCAACAAGGGTGAAAAAAAAATCTAAAAATAATTCCTCTTCCAACAAGTGTCAACAAAATTCTATAAAAATTTCCCTATTACTCTAATTTCCAGTTGATTTAACATTTTCATACCATCAGTAGTGAGCAAACTTTCATTTGCAACTAAAACAACATATTCTGATAGATAAGCAAATGAGAAAAAGGTTAATTTAAATTGTAATTTTATATTTAAATTTAAGTTAATCCTAATGTTTTAAAGTATTTAAATTGAAGTCCAACATTAAAAAATATTCAAGTTAAATCCCTAAATTTTAAAAATATTTAAATTTAAATTTAAAGTTTTAAAAATATTCAGATTAAATCTTATATAAGCATAATTCTAAAGTTCAATTTAAACATTACATTTAATTTAAACATTTTTAAACTATTAAAATTCAATTTGAATTTTTTTAAATGTAACCCCCAATCTACACACATAAATTACAGTTTCCCATTCTCAATAATTTTTCCAAATCACATAACTCCAAATCATAATAAAAACATTTAAATACCATATTGATAGGTAATATAAGACAAAATTTTGCATTCATTCCTTTAAGAAATGCATAAATCCTTCTTTGTAAATCTCAATATAACCAATACTTGATGCCAAATAATTCCACACAAAAATATTCAATAATCAAAATTAAAATGAGTCAGCCACATAGTTTCACTAATTTATCGAAAAAATTAATGGAAATATCTGTCCTTTATTGTATATATCAAGGTAAGAAAATCCAAGAAAACATATAGCAACTTAGTTGCCACATCTAATAATGTCGAGGCAATGACTTCAGTATTGAGCACATGATTAACTTCTACTACCTATTTTCTAAACAATTTAGTAAGTAAGGAGTGAACTATCAATTCAATAAGGGTAACTTTGTACCCTTTTATATAATACAATTTTAATAAGAGATAAAGTATATTAAACATATAAACCACATCATATAACCAAAATTTCATCACAAAATCACATTTATCATGTACATCGATAATGCAATATCTTATATTTTATTAAGTATCAGATTTTATTATATCTCTTTTTTATTAGGGTCTAACCTATTAGGATTATATTTAATGATCTGTCATTCTATCTAATCATCTCAACTCAATGTGGATATGTAATATCGGTATAATTGACACAGAGTACTTCTTAATCACATTAAGTATCATGGTACCACCTTAATACTTAACCAAAAAGTACAAGATATCTTTAGCTACCTTGGATACTTTAACATTACTCCATTTTCTAGCAATAGCACAAGATACCTCTAAGACGCAGGATATCCCAAAACTTACTCCACGAACATATGTCGTTCTCTTAATAAATCACATTTCAACTTAGTCATGCCATATCATAATAACCTATAACCATGCATACTCACGATTTCCATGTTCATGTATTTCTCATAATTAATATAGAGTTGTTATAAAAAATCATACTTTCACCATATATCATATCCTCAAATCTATCGCACAAATAATTATTCACAAGATCCATAATATTTTCACATACCATTTAGTTACATACACAAATTGTTGAGCTAAAGGAGGTTCTAATATTAGTTTTGATGATAACAAAATATATATTTTACTAATTGTTTAAGTGTTTAATACAAGGATAAAAGATAGATACATATGATGATGAAAGATTAGATTCAAAGGTCATAATTGAAGAGAAATAAAGATCAAATATTATAGAAGATTCAAGACTATTTGTTCTATATCTTAAGTATATGATGAAATGTAAATGTGTTAAGTTTACATATTCAAGGAGCTCAAAAATTTTCACTCATGCATTTCATGAGTTTTAATTTTTGCATAAAATTTTCTATTAACACTTGAATTAATGTAACAATTAAAAAAGGTGTTCAACCAAGGAGTTTTCAATCATGTTTTTTTATGATAAAAAAACATATTACTTGTGTTTAAGTTTTTTTAGGTGTGTCTTAAAATGTAAGTGTCTTAACCTTAATCTTTATCAATACTTGAAAGGACTCTCACATTTGCATGACATATTTACATAAACACTTGCATATAGGATTTGAATTGTGGTTTTAGTGATCAATTAAATTTGATTATGGCTTTGGCATATTAGGAATTGAATTAGAATACCATATAGGTTAAATGTTGCATAATTAAGTTGAAATGTGTTGAATTGATTTAATATATATATTTTTTATTTGTCTAAGTTAAATGAATTATTTCATAAAGTTGTTTATGTATGTTTGAATACCATTATGTTGTGAATTTTGGTTTATGGATGATTTATGAAGTTCATAAAAGGTTTAAAGTTGTTTAAGAATGAAATGTTTCATAATTAAGGAAATTCTGATATTTTTAAGAATTGAATGTTTGTATAAGATGAAATAGCCTTGAATTATGCTTTAAAACTTGTTTGATGTATTAACTAATGTTAAGAATTTATTTGAAAAGATTTGGATTTGATTTCAGCCATTTTCATATGTTTTCAGGGTAATAAGACGGGTTAAGAGGTAATACGGCGGGCTGTCCAGACTCCCGTATTGGTTCTGTTTCCAGAGACCAATACGGAGGGCTGGAGGGTGTCGTATTCCCCCTAGAGGCTGTAGTATAGGTCCCTAACACGTGTAACAACTAGTGTTGTTTTCTTTTTCCAACGATTTTTTAATCCTAGACGGCTAGTTCTTGTTTTTAATAACTCCAAACCTCTCCCAACTCTATAAATATCCTTCCCAAAATATTTTAACAAGTTTACAACCCATGGAAAATGAATCAAAAGATCAAATCTCTCAAACTCTCTAAAGTTGTCTTTGTTTTTGTGCTGTCTTCATTCAAATTCGATTTTTGTATTTTAAATCAGTTTCTAATGCCGTAAAATTTATATTTCCAGTTAATTTAGATATAGACAATGTTTATTAACCTTTCATTTGATTTGTTGAGTCATTATTTCATTTTTTTCAAGATTTCAAAGTCTTAAACACCAAAACTATCTTTGTTTTGATTCAACTTCTATGTTCTTCATTTTTAAGCATATAAATCAATTTCTTTTGCTTCAAAATTATTATTCACCATTTTTTTTAAAGTCTCAAGTGTGTATCAAAACTTTTACTTTAATTTTTAAGCACTCAAAACATTTGTTTGAGGTCCAAGAACACAGAGACCTTAAAACTGTCCAATTTTTGTGTAGCATCCTTGTTCAATTCGATTTGACTTTTAAAACCATTTTTGGTACTGCTACAAATTTGATGTTTTTAATCTGCTTAAGGTATTAAGAGGTTTCTAGTATTTGTTTCCTAAATTTTTAAGTCATTATATTAGTTGTTTTAGATTTATTTTGCAGGTTTGATGCTTTCAGCTTTGGTCTTGATTTCATTTACTGGTTTAATGCTTTAAAATTGTGTTTGTCGATTCAAATTGATGTTAACATATAAATTGAGGTTGCACTAGGATTATAGCAATTATTTTACATCATTTTATTGATTAAATTCTTATATATATATATATATATATATATAGGTTGAAACATATAGAGTGCATGTGTTTGACAGCTTATGTTGTTCATATAGATTACATTAGATTGTTTGAGGCTTTAATTGTGTTTTTTTCTAGATAATTTTTTTTTAATAATCTATGAATGTATTAAGAGACCTACCAAGTTGTTTAATTGACTCTAGAATTTTTCAGATTGGATTATATTGCATGAGTATTAGAGAAACACTATAGAAGATGTGTATTAGTTACTTAACTTGGGGGATTTGATTTGTATTTATTGTTAATTAGATTATAGGTTACTCTTTACCTTTAAAATATATTGCATAGGTTTCTCTTTACCTAGGATAAAGAATATTTAAGTTGCATTAATCATTGAATTTGAATTAGATTACTTTAGGCCTGGTATGTATATTAGACATTACATAAGGCATAAGTATTGCCATTGATTTCATTTGAGCCCTTTTTTTCTATTGATTTTGATCAAGGTTTGATAAGTTATATACAGTTAAGTAGAGGTTTTGGTAGCCTAAGTTTAGGGCTTGGTTTGAGGTATAAAAATTATGCAAATTGATTGAGTTGTAAAGGGTTACTCTTCACCCATTGGTGTATAGGTTTATTTTGACCTTTGAACAAGATTGTTGGGTTATTCTTAACATAAAGTAAGATTTTAGAGGTTCTTCTTAGCCTTAGAATCAAGATTGTTGTAAATGTTCCTCTTGGCCTTATATTCAATATTGTTGTAAGGTTACTCTTCACCCATTTAAAGTAAGATTAGTTATTAGTGAATTTCTAAAAAGTAGTTGGAGAGAGGACATAGTCTATTTTTGAGGTAGGCAAATCTCTATAAAACTCGGTGTTTATCTCTTCCTTTATCTCTTTATATTTGTGCATTGGTGTTTGCTTTATTGTTGATTGAATTTGATTAATTTTGGCATGAGCATAACATTCCATTTAGGTTGATTTTTTATTTGGAGATTTCGTTTAATTGAAATTGGCCAAAGGTGTTTAAAGTGTTTTAATTTAAAAAGAAAATTTTTTAAACATCTGACTGACCCCTCTTTTAAGTGCTATAGGGCTTATAAATGATATCAGAGCTTTGGTCTTACATTTTTATAATTTCTAACAAAATTGTAAGTAAAGATTAAAAATGACACTTTATTTTGGTCAAGAGGGTTTGAATATTCATAGGCCACCAATTTTTATGGAAATGATTTTCTTAAATGGAAAATTATAATGTAATTCTTTCTTACGAGTCAAGATTTTTGTTTATGGAATTTTATTTGAAATGTCTCTAATGATTTTTCAAATGATGATAAACTTTTTTCCTTAAATGAAAAGACCACGCATATCATACATGATGCATTAGATAAGAACATATTTGATAAAGTTTCTATGTGTGCTATTGCTAATGATGTTTAGTGTAGATTAGAACAAATTTTTGTAGGTGAAAATAAAGAAGAAAAGGCTAAAGAAGAAGTCATGGAAGTGGTGGAAGCTAAGGAAGAAGAAGAGACTACAAATGAATGCCTTATAGTTTTTGTGAAAGAAGCTCCATCATCATCAAACATACCAAAGGAAAGTAATAAGGTACTTTCTAGCTCTTATTCAAATAATGATGAGAATGAAAATAATGTTGATTATGGTGAAATCTCATTTGATGAATTAATTGAAGTTGCAAAAGCTCTTAAAGTGAAAAGGAAAAAGCTTTCTTCCAAGTATAAGGAATGTAAGAACCTATTGAATGATCTTAGGATATAAAATGAGAAATTAAAGAATGATTTACATGTTGTAGAATCTTAAATTGTGAATGTTGCTTCTAATGATTGTATGATTGAAAATGATAGATTGGTAAATTTGAATGATAGTTTGAAAAATGAATTAGATAGATGTTTTCATGAGAATAAAAAGATGAAAGTTGAAATGCATGGCATGTTAGAATCTAAGAATGCATGCATATTAGAGATTGATAGATTAAAGTATGAAATAAATGCCATGTTAGACTCTAAACGTGTGGATATTGACATGCATGAAAATAAGCATAAGTTGATGCATGAAAATGATTGTTTAAAGAAAAAAGTGGAAGCCCTTAAAGAATCTTTGTCAAAATACATAAAGAGTAAGGATAAGTTAGATTGCATGCTAAGAGGCAAAAAGGTTCCTATTGATAGGCATGGTTTAGGCTTTAATGACAATGCTTCTAAGGATGCAAAAACTATTTTTGTTAAGGGCAAAAACTTCGAAGATGAAATTTTACCTAAGCTCTCACTTTGTAATGGTGCATCATCATCAAAAGTTCATACTAGGCCAACTTTTAAGAATGTTGCATCTTGATCCAAATTACATGCTAAGAAGAACAATCACACATTCATATATACATCTAAATAAAAAGTTAGGAAAGATGTGCATGTAACAAAAAATAGGCATAATTTCTTTAAGAATACACAACGATCTCATAATAATGCATTTTTTATGCATGTTAGGCAAAGAGGTCCTAAATCTTCTCATGTTTTTAATGTGCATGTGCATAATCCTAAGAAAGGTTCATATTAACATCCTAGAAGAGACTTTCAATAAAGAAAGAACATGCATACATTTTGTTCTCATGATATTCATCTTATGTCTCTATATTCACATATTCATCATAAACATATTATTAAGGCTAGAGGCATGTATTAATCACATCTTAGGAGGCCATATCATCAAGAAAAGGATAACCATATATTTAGGTCTTATGATAGACCATTTAAGCATTATAGGCCAACTTGCACATAAGCACCCCAAATGCATTCCCATTTATTTAAAAATGTGTCTCATATTCATTTTAGGCTAAGAAACATGTTTCATTCATATTCTAGGTATAGCATTCATCATGAAAGTGCATTTAGAGATATAAGGCCTAGATATGCATTTAAGTCTAACGTTAGGTAAAGTGGTATGTTTTATAGGCATAATGGTATGATGCATTCTCATAACTCTCATATGCATAACTATTATCCTAGGAGAGCTAATTTTGATAAGAGAAATGAAAGATCATAGGTTTCATGACCATATGCATAAAGTTTCATATGTTTGTAACTTTTGTGGTAAAGTTGGATATGTAGAAACTTTTTGTTTCATTAAACAAAGAATGTTTAGGAAACCTTTGAAAGTTTAGGTTGAAAAAGGTATTAAGGCTAATTCCCAAATGACTCAAGTTAATGTGGGTGCCTAGATTCTATTAATTTCTTTATTTTGTAGTTCAACATCTATTTATCCTAAATTGGTGTCAAGCTAGGATAAGAGGAAGTGGTATCTTCAAATTGAAATGGAATGTGGAAAGATCATCATAAGTCCTCACATGAGAATATCAAGAAGCACATCGTTGAACCAAGTGAGGAATTAAAGAATTTAAATCAAATGGTGATGCAAAAGAAGGTATTCCTATGTCCTTTTTTATAATATATAGCTTGACATGATCTTTGGATATTTGTACTTGATTTGAAAAAGATGACCTTGGTTGTTGGTTTTGATTAAAAATGGTTCATATGTTCAAGGGGAGCCATTGAATGTTAATATTAGAGTTATTGCAAGTTTAGTATTAAAGTCATTGCACAATAGTTTTTAGACTAGCACTTTTTATTAAAATTGTTACTCGATTTTTAAAAAAATTAGTGCATTAAATTGTTTTTGACATATGACTTGTTTTGAAAAGGGTGCATTGGACATATTTTGAAAATATTTATTGAAATTAGTATCATATTTTATTTTTATAATTGGTATCATATTTTTAAATTTTCAATCGGTACCATATCTTGGAATTCTCAATTGGTATCTTTTCTTATATTTGGTATCAATGGGCATCATACTCTTACAATTGGTATGACTTTTGATTTTTACAATTGGTATCATCTTTTTGTAAATTTTTACCATATTATTTTACAATTGACATCATGTTTTATAAATGATTATCATAATTTACAATTAGTATCATTTTTACAAGTTGGATCATTTCTTTCGAATTAGTATCACCTTTGAAATTGTGCATATTTTTGAAAATTTTAAAGATGAGTACTCTCCCCTTACATGATTAAATGTTTTAAAATGTATAAATTTAGGGAGAGTATATCCTTTTGACATATTTCAATTGGCTTTACATGATTTATGAAAATCTTACTTAGTATTGATGCATAATGTATGTTTGCAATGCAGAATATACATAACTTGTATTTTGGATGCATAATAGACATTATATGAATGAATATGTCTTCTTGTTGCATAAACATGTGCTTTTAATATGAAAAGTTTCATACTATGTTTTTTTGTTGGCATTTTATGTGTTTATGACTTTTACATGCATAATTATCCCTTAAAATATAATTGCATACATTTAGGGGGAGCATTATATACAACTAGTACTTTTGTTAAGATACATGAATTAAGGGGAAGTAAGTTTTAAGAATTAATTACAATTGTTATCCTTTTTGATTATGTCAAAAAGAGGGATAGAGATGTGTGATATTAAGATTAAATATAAGTTTTAAACATAAAGGGAGAGAGCCATTGCATTTATATGAAATGTGTTACACTTGTGTTTTATATGTTCTTAATATCACATATTTTGTCATCATAAAAAAATGAGAGATTATTAAACCAAGGAAGTTTCAATCATGTGTTTTGATGATGACAAAACATTATTATTACTAATATTTCGGTTTTTGATACATTTATAAGATATGTTAATGTTTAAATTGCAAGAACATTTTTATGGAGCCTAATGTAGAAGAACTCAATAAAGATCATGAAAGAAGATCAAGACATGAAGATTAAATTTGGTTAGGTTTAGGTGTGTCTTAGAATGTAAGTGTCATAACCTTGATCTTTATCAATGCTTGAAAGGGTTGTCACATTTGCATGACATATTTACATGAACACTTGCATATAGGATTTGAATTGTAGTTTTAGTGATCAACTAAATATGATTATGGCTTTGTAATATTAGGAATTGAATTAGAATAGCATATAGGCTAAATGTTTCATAATTAAGTTGAAATGTGTTGAATTAATTTAATGTATGTTTTTTTATTTGCCTAAGTTAAATTAATTATTTCTTAAAGTTATTTATGTATGTCTGAATTTGTTTAACTATCATTATGTTGTAAATTTTGGTTTATGGATGATTTATAAAGTTCATGAAAAGGTTTAAATTTTTTTAAGAATGAAAAGTTTCATAATCAAGGCAATTATTATGTTTTGAATGAATTGAATATTTTTATAAGTTGAAATAGCCTTGAATTTTTCTTTAAAACTTTTTTAATATATTAATTAATGCTAGGAATTTATTTGGTAAGGCTTGAATTTGATTTCAGTAATTTTAATATGTTTCTGGAGTAATACAGTGGATTGAGAGGCAATATAGCAGCCTGTCCAGACTCCTGTATTGGGTCTGTTTCCAGAGACCAATACAAAGGGCTGAAGGGCGTCGTATTCCCCTCAGAGATCGCAGTAGAGGGCCCTGTCACGCGCAACGACTAATGTCTTTTTCTTTTTCCAATGTTTTTTAATCCCAATCGGCTAGTTCTTGTTTCTAATGGCTCTAAACCTCTCCCAACTATATAAATATCCTTACCAAACTATTTTAACAAGTTTAGAACCCATGAAAAATAAATCAAAAGATAAAATCTCTCAAACTCTCTAAAGTTGTTTATGTTTTTATGTTGTCTTCATTCAAATTTGATTTTTATGTTTTAAATCAGTTTCTAGTGTTGTAAAATTTATGTTTCTAGTTAATTTAGATATAGACAATGTTTATTAACCTTTCAGTTGATTTGTTGAGTCATTATTTCGTTTGTTTCAAGATTTCAAAGTCACAAATATCAAAATTGTCTCTGTTGTGGTTCAACTTATGTGTTCATTTTTTAGCACACAAATTAGTTTCTCTTGCTTCAAAATTATTATTCACGATTTTTTTGAAGTCTCAAGAGTTCAGCAAAGCTTTTACTTTGATTTTTAAACAATCAAAACATTTATTTGAGGTCCAAGAACACATAAACCTTAAAACTGTCTAGTTTTTATGCAACATCCATGTCTAATTCTATTTGGCTTTTAAAACCATTTTTGGTGCTACAAACTTGATGTTTTCAGTTTACTTAAAGTGCTAAGAGGTTGCTAGTATTTGTTTTAAGCCATTATGTTGGTTGTTTTAGCTTTATTTTGTAGGTTATACCAAAGCTATCCAGGTTTGATGCTTTCAGCTTTGGTCTTAATTTAATTTGTTGGTTTAATGCTTTAAAATTGTGTTTGTCGATACGAATTGTTGATAACATATAGATTAAGGTTACACTAGGTTCATAGCCATTATTTTGCATCATTTTATTGATTAAATTCGTATATATATATATGTTGAAACATATAGAGTGCATGTTTTGACAGCTTATGTTCATATAGATTAAATCAGATTTTTTGAGGCTTTAATTGTGTTTTTTCTGGATAAATTTATTTTTTTAATAATCTATAAATGTGTTAGGAGACCTACCAAGTTGTTTAATTGACTTTAAAATTTTCATATTGGATTATATTGCATGAGCATTAGAGAAACACAATAGAAGGTGCGTATTGGTTACTTAACTTGGGGGATTTGATTTATGTTTATTGTTAATTGGATTATAGGATGATCTTTTCCTTGAAAATAGATTGCATAGGTTTCTCTTCACCTGGGATACAGAAAATTTGAATTTTATTAATAATTGAATGTGAATTGGATTTCTTTAGGTCTTGTATGTGCATTAGATATTACATAAGGAATAAGCATTGCATTGATTGCATTTGAGCCCCTTTCTTGGATTGATTTTGATTAAGGTTTGACAAGCTATATAAGCTTTAATAGAGGCTTGATAGCCTAAGTTTGGGGCTTAGTTTAAGGGATAAAAATTGTGAAAATGGATTGAGTTGTAAAGGATTACTCTTTACCTATTGGAAAGTAAGATTGGTGGATTCCTCTTGACCCTTAGAATTCAAGATTGTTGTATAGGTTTCTCTTGATCTTTAAACAAGATTGTTGGGTTGCTCTTCTCCCTAAGGTAAGATTGTATGGGTTCCTCTTGACCTTACAATCAAGATTGTTGTAAAGGTTTCTCTTGGCCTTATAATCAAAATTGTTGTAAAGGTTACTCTTCACCCATTTAAAATACGATTAGTTATTAGCAAACTTCCAATAGGTAGTTGGAGAGATGATGTAGATTATCTTTGATGTAGGTGAACCTATATAAATTTTGGTGTTTATCTCTTCCCTTATCTCTTTATATTTATGCATTGGTATTTGCTTTATTATTGATTGAATTTGATTAATTTTGGCACAAGTATAACATTCCATTTAGGTTGATTTTTGGTTTAGAGATTTCATTTAATTGAAATTGTCCTAAGGTGTTTTACGTGTTTTAATTTGAAAATAAAATTTTTAAATACCAAATTTACCTCCCTTTTAGGTGCCATAGGGCTTATAAAAGGTTTTTAAATTATGTTATGAAAAGTGTTCTAAATTTATTGTGAGGAAAACTTTTAAAGATATTTGAAAATGTGTTAATCATATTTTATAATTTTTGTTTAGGAGATCAAAAGTGATTAATAATGGCATCATGATGTTCGATGGAAATACTGTTGTAGTCACTGTCTTGCAAAACCTTTCCTTTTTCATTTCAATCCAAAAAGTCTCTCTTCTTAAATAACTAGTTGAGTCATCTAACATCTCTCTTAGACCCAAAACCCTATTTCTAACCCTTTGTAGCCAAAATAATAAAACAAACATTTTAAAGAGAATTTTGAGTTTATAAGAAGGATTCATCAAAGTTTTCAAATTTTAGGATGTTTATCTCTCTCAATATGAGTCTTGTTATCTCATTATATAGTTTTGTGTTTCTAAACCCTTCAACTTTATCTCTATTACATCTTTAAATGGTTTAATTTATGTATTAATTCCAAATTGTTATTCTTATGGAAGGATTGATCATTTTGTTATTATTGTGCAAGGATTGATCATTGAATATTTATTGTTATTAAAATTCTTTAAGTTTCTTGTGTGATTGTTGCTTTGCTCAAGCATTACAGACCTTTTATTAAGTTTTAAATTGATTACCCTCTGATTCTCTAAGGTCTTATTGAAGTCACAAGTCAACGTTTATTATTTTATTATGTTTATAAATTGAAATTTTGCATTTATAGGATACTATATTTAAATCTATTAAGTGTTGGTACAATTTTGTATTTAATTTGATTTTTCTTATTTTCAGTTAAGTTTTCACGAGATGAATTGACCTTTTTTTGTGTTGTTTTAAGTCTTTAAAAAGTCTCTAAATGTCGTCTTAATCAGATTGTATTTCTATTTAAGTTTCTTAATATAAATCTTTATAAACATCAAGATGTCCAATTTCCATATTTTTGTGTTGTTTAAGTTTTCATCTTTATCATGATAAATTAGATTTTTATGTTTAAAAATCATCATATTCTATTTATTTAGAGTTTACAAAGAGCAGTGAACATACATTTTATTTTTTTATACACTTCTTCTACTAATGTAACTTGCTTTGAATATAGAAAATCATGTCACCTAAAGAGTCAATGCCCGCTCCTTAAAGAGAATGAGAAAGAAGAAAAGAATAATAAGAAGGACAAGAAGGAAAAGAAGGAGAGGAAGATGAAGAAAGCACTAAAAGCATTTTGGGAAACCTTAACCAAATCTAAGGATGAAAAATCAGAAAATGAGGTTGCAAATTTTTCTTAATGTCTTTGTATAGTAAGGTACCTTCTATATCATACTCTTGTGATGATGACAAAGATTGTGACTATGAGTTGAGTTATGATGTCTTGTTTAAATGTCTACAAGGTGTGAATTTGAAAAGGAAGAATTTATTTTCCAAATACAAAGAATGCATGAATCTGATTGAAGAGCTTAATTTAGAGAATGATAGGCTTAGAAGTGATTTGTTTAACTTAAAAGCCAAAAATGTGTGTGTTGATGCTTATAGGAAGAAAGCATTTCATGAAAATGAATCTTTAAGGTATGAGTTAAATCTCTTAAAGGAATCATTAAAAAAATTCACCAAGGAAAAGGAAAAACTAGGTAGCATGCTTAGAGTTCATAAAACTTCAAATGATAGACATTGATTAGGTTTTACCCTACGTATTGAAAATCCAAACTCTAAGACTACTTTCATTAAGGGTAAGATTTAGATAAAGAGGAAACTCCAAGGTCATATTTGAACAATGGTGCATCCACTTCTAAAAATCAATGTAGGAAGGATAATTATGCATTTATGTACTCTTCAAGACATGCATCTAGAGCAAATGTGCATGCTTCTATGAATAACTTTAACTACTTTGAACATGCAAAGATTAAAAATGATGCATATAAACCATATGGAATTCAATTTTGGACAACCATTATTCAAGCATTAGCAATGCATTGTTCATCATATAGAAAAGTGTTCCACACATAGCCTAGGCCAAGGAATACATCCTACACATATTCTAAGCAAAAACCATACCAAATAAAATCATTTAGGGCTACTGCACAAAGATTTTCTTATAGAAAAAATCTGAGATATCGCATGCATTGTTAGGATGTTACATATATTTATGATCATTATGGTATATTTGGACATTTAGAATAATTTTGTTTTGATAAACTTGCAATATCTTCTGTTACACTAAGAGACATATGAAGTAGAAAGGTAACTAACCTCAATGAACCAAATTAATGTGGGTATCTAAAGTAAAATAAATTTGCTTATTTTGTAGGCATCAAAAGGTATCAAGAGGTATGTAGATAGGGGATGTTCTAGATACATGATGAGAGATGTCAACCAATTCATATTATTAAAGTATAAAGATGTCAATCAATTCATATCATTAAAGTATAAAGATGGAGGTTACCTATGGAGACAACATTGAAGGGAAGATAATATACATTAGTAAAGGTAGGAAGAGAAATACTTCCACTAATAATGTTCTTTGATTGATAGTTTAAACCATAAATTGTTGAGTGTGAGTCAACTTTGTGATAAAGGATTTAAAGTTTCCTTTGAAGGTAAATTTTGCATTGTTTTTAATGTTGAAGATATTGAAAAAAGAGAATTGTTAAACCAAAAGAGGTTTTACCTAATTTTTATAATGACAAAACACCTTTACTACTAATATTTTATTTGAGTGTGTAATAGGAAAAGGTATTTCATTGAAGTATGAAAGGTTGAAGTATCAAAGAGTTAGAAAATCAATAGATAACAGGTTAAAGAAGAATGGTCAATTAAAGAAGAGCTGGTCAACTGAATGGCAAACGAATGGATCAAAATGACAATTCGATCAACTGCATTGATATCAGTCAATTGAATGCATTTGTGCAGGGAATCGATCGGCCGCATGAAGTGACCAGTCAATTGAACGAAGAATGAACAGTGAGAAGTTGACCAATCCAATGTATCGGCTGACCAAATGAAGAAAAACAAAGGTGGTCGGTCGACCAAATTCCTCCAACCAGTTGACCAAATGAGAAGATTACGGAGTGAAAGATTAGGAATAGTCATATTAAGCAGCAATAATAATTCTTAATGACGACGATGGGTGTTGGAGATTTAGTAATAACTAATTGATCAAGATTAGCACTATAAAAGGAATTTATTTATAGAAGAAAAAAAAAACAAGTTTTACCAAGTTTCTACAGCAAACTACTGTAAAGTATACTAAGTCTTCAGTGTTTATTATGTTTCCGTATTATTTCTTTGTGTGAGAAAAGGTTAGTGAGCTTAGTGATTTAAGCATCGAGTGCTTACTTTTTACATACCAAAATATTGTACTTAAGAGGTTATTCTTGCGCCTTTAAAAAGGAATTTGGAAGGGTTATTCTTGAGTCTTAGAAAAGAAAAAAAGGGTTATCCTTAAGCCTCAAAATGAGTTTGTAAGTGGTTAACATTATAGTTTTTCATGTGTATTACCTACTTATTCAATAATATAAATTTGTTTCATCTTTTATGTGCATTTTCAATATTTTTTTTTAGCTTCTGCAATTTGTGTTGTTTGCCTTACATAAAAATTTTATAACCTAATTTATCTCCCTCTTAGGTGCCATATAGGACCAACAAGAATGAAAATTTTTTACCATTGATTGGAATGATCTTTTTGATAATGATGTTAAATTTTTAGTTTCTATGAATAATGAGGCATGGATGTGGCACATAATTCTAGATCATGCTAACGTGAAATATGTTTCAAACCTTAGTAATAAAGAAATAGTAAATGGACTACCTAGGATAAAGTTTGAAAATGATAGAATATGTGATAAATGTCAATTAGAAAAATAAACCAAATCCTTTTTTAAGAAGAAGAATGTGATTATTACTTCTAAATCATTAGGAGCATTGCATACGAATTTTTTTGACCATATATAATACGTAATTTAAGAGGAAAATTGTATGCTTATGTGATAATTGATGACTACAATAGGTTTACTTGGGTGATATTCTTAGTTAGTAAGGATGAGAGCTTCAAATCCTTTGTTAAGTTAAGGTCCAACTAGAAAAGGGTATATCATCCATTAAGACTGATTTTGGTAGGGAGTTTGAGAATAAATTTTTTGGTGCATATTGTAAAGAAAATGAAATTTCTTGTACATTCTCAACCCTTAGAACATCCCTAACAAAATGGAGTATTTAAGGGAAAGAATAGAACCCTATAAGAGATGACTAAGACTATATTGGATGAGTATAATGTTCCTTAGTACTTTTAGGTGGAAGTATTAGCTTGTACTTGTCATATTTCTAATAATGTCTATATAAGACCTTATATGAATAAGAGCTCTTGCAAGTTGTGGTACAAGAAAAAACCAAGTTAGCTATTTCAAAATATTTAGTTGCAAGTTTTTCATCTTGAATGTTAGGGATAACTTAGCCAAGTTTGATGCAAGATCTGAGAAAGGCATATTTGTAGATTATTTTTTCACTGGTAGAGCCTAGAGAATGCTTAATAAGAGAACAATGTTGACTGAAGAGACTATGAATATGTTTTTTTTATGAATATAATCCGTTAAAGATGAGAAAGAATGTTGATGATGTTAATATAGGTCTGTTTAGAGACTTCGAGAAATTAGGATTAAAAGAATAAGGTAAGGAAAGCATAAATATACCCCTTATACCTAGTGATCCATTAGTTGAACCAAGTGAAGAAAATAAAAGAAATGAGATTTTACTTAAAGAGTGGAGGTATAAAAAAAGCCATTCTACTAACTAAATTATAGGTGAAGTTGAAAGAGGAGGAGCAACAAGATCATCTTTCAAAGATTTATCCCATATAACATTTATCTCTAATATAGAGCTTAAAACCATAATAAAGTCTTAAGTGATAGGAGATAGATTTTAGCCATGAATAAAGAGTTGAATAAATTTAAGAGGAATAAAGTTTGGATGTTAGTACCTAAGCTTAAAGTTTGGACATTAGTACCTAAACTAAGTGATCATCAAATTATTGGTAGTAAGTGGATGTTTAGAAATAAACTTGATTAGTTAGGAAATATTTTAATAACTAAAGGTTAGATTAGTATCTAAGGGTTGCAATTAAGAAGAAGAAATGTACTATAAGTAGACTTTTGCACTATGGCTAGATTGGGGGCTATTAAATTGTTTTTAGCATTTGTGTCTTACATGGGCTTTAAATTATATCAAATGGATGTTAGCAATGCATTTCTTAATGTTTTTACATAAGAGGTAGTGTTTGAAAAACAACCACTAGGCTTTGAGATTCATGATGCACCAAACCATGTTCATAGTTGTCAAAAGCATTATATAGTTTAAAATAAACTCCTAGAGCTTGGTATGATAGGTTAAGTGCCTTCTTATTATAAAATAGTTTTTCAAAGGGTAAGGTAGACATCACTCTTTTCATTAACATAGAAAATGAGGAATTTTTTGTCGTGAAAGTATATAATGATGATATTATTTTTAGAGCCATATATAAGAGGTTATGTAAAGAGTTTTTCATGTTTATGAGTCAAGAGTTTGAGATGAGTATGATAGGAGAGTTAAATTTCTTTCTTGGCTTGGAAATTAGGCAAATAAAAGATAATATTTTTATTAGTCAAGCCAAATACACCAAGGAATTATTTAAGAGATTTTGTATGGATCAAGCAAAACCTTTAGGAACCTCCATGAGTGTAGCAACTAAGTTGAACAAGGATGAGGAAAGAAAACATGTAGATTCTAAGTTATATCAATAGAAGACAGATAGTTTATTGTACCTTACAACTAGTAGATTTGACATTATGTTTAATATTTTTTGGTGTGCTAGGTTTTAATCAAATCCTAGAGACTCTCACATTTTAGCTATTAAGAGGATTTTAAGGTATTTAGTTAGCACATCATCCTTAGGTGGATTAAGTTGGCTATTTTGATATAGATTATACTAGTAGTCTTTTAGATAGTAAAGGTACATTTAGCACTTACTAATTTTTATGAAGTGCCTCAATATCTCATTTTAGTAAAAAGTAAAATTTTGCAACTTTATTAATTGCCATAATGGAGTATGTAGTGGCCGATAGTTGCTGTAAACAAGTTCTTTGGCTTAAGCAATAACTTAGGGATTATGACATGGAACTTACCAAAATACCCATTAGATATGATAACACTAATGTTATTTGTTTAACTAAAAATCTAATTCGACGTTTAAGGGCTATGTGCATTGAGATTAGATATTATTTCATAAGGGATTATGTGTAAAATGGTGATATAGAATTGGAGTTTATGGACACACAATATAAATTGGCTAATATATTCACCAAACCATTGAGAAAGGATATATTTAATAGGATTAAGTGAGAATTAGGCATCATTGATGGTAGATCTATTTAAACTTTGTATGTTTATGCATGATTTCTTTTACCTTGATTTATTTTTATGAACTTTTATTATGCATCTTATAAATGGTATCTTATACATGTTTTTCTTACTCTCCTCTTCCTCTTTTTACAATTGGTTGTAGCACAATTTTTGGCTACTTTTTGATGATGTTAAAAATGGAGAGAAGGGTAAGTGAGTGATAGTAAAATATTTATATTAAAGTGTTCCATTATGGGGGAACTAAATTGATGTAAGCATAAGAGTGAGTGATATTAAAGTGTTGGCTTTAAGGTATAAGGGAGAGCTTCTTCTTCTTCTTCTTCTTCTTTTTTCCATTAGTATATGTGACTACATATAATAGTTTTATGCTTATGATATGTATGCTTATGAGTTAATATGAGATCACTAAATTTGCATTTTTAAATTATTATTTTTTTTAATATCACATGTTTTGTCATCATAAAAAATAGACAGATTGTTGAACCATAGAAGATACCAATTTTTGTTTGAATAATAACAAAACATATATTCTAGTAATTGTTTAAGTGTTTGTTACAAGGTTAAAAGATAGGTATATTTATGATAATGAAAGATTGGATTTAGAAGTCATAATTAAAGGGAAAGAAAGATAAAATATTATAGAAGGTTCAATATTATTTGTTCTATATCTTAAGCATATGTAAGTGTTACTTAAAGTTTAAAAATTCTAGGGGATCAGCACTTTTCACTCATGTATTTCATAAATTTTAATTTTTACATAAAGTTTTTTATTAGCACTTGAATCAATGTAGCAACTAAAAAATGATTTTAAATTATATTTTGAAATGTGTTTAAAATTAAGTTTAATGTTAGGAAAAATTTTAGAGATGTTTGAAAATGTGTTTATCATATTTTGTAGTTTGTGTTTAAGAGATTAATGATGATTAACATGGCACTGTTGATTCTTGTTGGAATTGTCGTGATAGCCACTATCTTGAAAAAACTTTCCTTTTTCATTTCAATCCCAGAAATCTCTCTTCTCAAACGGCTAGTTAATTCATCCAACATCTCTCTCCTACCCAAATAGTTCTAACTTTTTGTAGCCATCCAAAATAATAGAAGAAAAATTTTAGAGAGAGTTTTTAGCTTACAAAAAAGGATTCATCAAAGTTTTTAAACTTCAGGGTGCTTATCTCTCTCAGTCTGATTCTTATTGCCCCATTCTATAGTTTTGAGTTTTAAAACCCTTTAACTTTGTCTTTATTACATCTTTAAAGGGTTTTTTTGTGTGTGTATGTATTAAATCCT
Source organism: Pinacopodium congolense (assembly GCA_028565735.1). Classification (NCBI taxonomy): domain Eukaryota; kingdom Viridiplantae; phylum Streptophyta; class Magnoliopsida; order Malpighiales; family Erythroxylaceae; genus Pinacopodium; species Pinacopodium congolense. Next base: position 19,648 of record JAOXYD010209558.1, read on the forward strand.
AATTGTTATTCTTGTGCAAGGATTGATTATTGAGTATTCATTGTCATTAAACTTCTTCAAGTGCTTGTGTGATTGTTGCTTTAACTTTTTGTTCAAGCATTTTAAACCATTTTTTAGCTTTAAATTTATTTTCATCTAATTCTCTAAGGTGTTAGTGAAGTCACAAGTCAATATTTATCATTCATAAATTAATTTTTTGCATTTACAAAATACTATACTCAAATCTATCAAGTTTTGGAATAGCTTTGTGTTCAATTTGATTTATTTTATTTTCAATTGAGTTTTTGTGTGATTAATTGACTCTTTTATGTTTGTTTAAGTATTTAAGAAATCTCTAAACATTTATCTTGGTCAAATTGTATTTCTATTTGAGTTTCTTGGTCTAAATCGTTATAAACATCAAACTATCCCCTTCCATATTTTTGTGTCATTTATGTTTTCATCTTTATCATCATAAATTAGATTTTTAAGTTTAAAAATCATCATATTCTATTTATTTAGAGTTTACAAAAAGTGTAGAGTATACATTTCATTGTTTATACACTTCAAAACCCTTACAGTATGCTTGATTTAAAGATTGGAATAGATAAGGAATATAATAGTTATTCTTAATAATAGAATAGATGAGGAATAGAATGAAATAGGTATTACTTTATTTGGTTTATTACTAAAGAATTTCTATACTAGTATTTGGTTTGAAAATATAAACTTGGAATGACAAAGGAATAACAAACTAAAAGATCAAAATATCCTTGCCTTTATTATTATTATTATTATTGTTATTAATTTTATTATTATTATTATTAATTTTATTAATTTTATTAATTTAGTAAATTATATTATTATTATTCCTAATTTTAA